>VWYK01059477.1:0-20807 GCA_013399775.1 Semnornis frantzii | reverse complement strand
GGGGGGGGGGGGGGGGGCGGTGTCTGCCGTTCGGTCCTTGATCAGCTTGCCTACGGCCGGCAGCTTCTGTTGGCCCAGCGCCCTCCTTGTCCGGCTGGGCGTGCGCAGGGGTGGGAAGACACTTTAGCCACTGCTGTGCCCGCAGCTGGGCCGGGCACAGCTCTGTTGCTGCTCCCTTTGCCTGGACACTGCCCGGTGAAGCGGCGTGCCCCGCGGCTCAGAGCAGCGGTCTGCAGCTCCGGCGGTTTCCTCGTTTCGTTGCTCGGGGATTAAATTTGCGAGCTCCAGCCGTCTGCGGGGAGCCGTGGGTCTCTAACGCAGCGCTCGTAAACGTGCATGTCTTGGTGACCTCTGCTCAGTCCCTCAGAGCGGTCCGCGGGAGCTGCTGGGCCATAAGCTCCATTGAAAATAGTGGCTTAAATGAGCAATAATTCCTCGGTCAAGCATACCTGGGTGTCTTCCTTGTAGAAAAAAAGAAAAGGGGGCTGATCCTGCAGACTGTCTCTACTTGTGAGTCTGAAGGAATAAAACCGCTCCCGGATGATGAAACCAATAGCTTCGACACAAAACTGCTTTATAGTTTGTGGAGAGCATTGTCGTTAGCCATAACACGTGCCCTCCTAGTACCCTGCGTGAAGCTTCCCTCTGTGATTTGAGGACCTCAAGAATGCGGTGGGAGCACTTTGTCATACCCTGGAGCTGTTAAGTGCGTGGCACAACAAGAGAAAGTAGGAACATGCTGATCAGAGCTCTGCAGCACCGTGAACTGCTGTCGTTGAAGTCAGTGGCAAAAGTTCTGTCTCAGTGCAGGTGCTTGCCATTGTCAGCAGATGTGTTTTGGGAGGATGTGCTCCTCTGCTCTGAGTTAGGATGCCCCCAAGCTTGCATCCAATAGTAATTGTGGTGGGATTTGCTGTCTTGCTTACATTTCATGGTTACCCTATTTGTGGTTTGCAGAAGACTGCAGAAAAAGAGACAGAAATATTTCCAGGAAGGTAAGACACATTTAGCTGTCATGGCTTGAAAGAGCAAGTCATATTTAACAAGTGCATTTCTTAGAATACTTGGTAACATTATGAATTTCCAAGTGTGTAGCAACCCTGTTGCACTGAAGGCATCTTCTGTCCACCACAAAGGAGCTGGTACTAAGTAAAAGAGAATGTGCTAAGTCCTGTAGCTGAGTGTAGGATTCTCTTCAGACTGCAGGCTGTTTGTGTTTCCTCTCAGTTGCCCTGGCACTTACGCTGGAACTGACCATGATCAGCAAATGTGTGCCTGAGTGTAATTTGCCAAGCCCACACCAGGTGCAAAGCCTTTGTTTAAGAGGTTTATTAGTAAAACCATCTTTTAGTTACACCTGGGATTAACATTCATGTCCAGACAGGCTCTCGGGGCCGGATTCTGCAAGAGGCTTTGTGAGGAGGATTTTTGACTCCATCAGGGCTCTGTGTGCAGGGAAGGCTTCACCTGAGTTTGTCAAGTGGGAAACTAGAAACTAAGCTCTTTTGTTGGTGGATTTACAAACATAATCATGTGGTGTTGTCAACTTGTCAACTTTTCTTGTTCTTCCTGTCTGTTGTATACATTCTGTAAGATAATATTTAGAGGGAAATTTGCTACAGAGTTTGGTATCATTGACATTACTGCAGGGCTTTAACTTGGCATACTTTAACTGTTTAGGCCTGTGATGTTTGTAGGGACTGAAGGAGTGAGACATTTTATGGAATTTACGAAGTCTAGATTTATATTTGTCCAAACCACTTACTTGGAGTGGATTTTTTTTTTATATATATATATGTGATCCCTTAGCGGTCCTCCTTGATAACACAGTAGCTGATTCAAGTGTAACATAGATACTTCATGGATGCAGGCTGCGTGCTCAGAGTGTGTCTGTCTTTAAACTGAAGAATTCCTGGTGAAGGTTTGTCAGGCATTAGTAGCCAAAGTTAAAGGGTTTGCTTAATGGAACAGATGGCCAAGCAACCATCCTGTCAGAGAAAACAGCATGTATCCCGTGTATTCTTAGTTTAACACAAGAGGGAGCATGTCTAATCTTTAACCTTTAAATATTGCAGCTTCAGAGAGGGAGCTTGGAGTGTTGAGTGTCAACTAATTGATGTTCTGGGCTCCATGTGCAAATATTGACACAACCTATGCGTGTTTCTGGCCTGTTTTCAACTTCTGGTTGCAGCTGTTGGTTTATAATATAAATGTTGGTGTGATAAATGTGGCGATAAGGCGGAAACTAATCATCTTTTGAACTTGCTAAAATCTGTAGTTTCCTGCTGAATTTAACAAGGATTTTTTTTTTATTGTTATTCCTGTGTATGGTTATTCATATACAGAGGCTGTACTGTGTTCTTTAATATTAGGTTAATAAATGTCTCCTGCTTAACCTACCATACAAAGTCATAAAGCCAAGGCTTAATTTAATGAAATTCAGTTTAATTACCAATACAACTTTGCTTTTATAGTGCTTATAAATCCTACTGCTTTATTCTTAAATAGAAACACAAAGTTGGATCTACTGAGAAGGTTTGTGCGCTGTATCTTGTTTATTTTACCTTGTCCCCCACTGGTGTAAAAAGAATAATAAAAATCAGCTTCTATTTTGTATTTCTTGGCATTGCCCAGTTGAATCAAAATCAATTGATGCTTGTCCTTATTTAGTGACATTAATGTGAATTACCAATTAGTTAAAATTGAGCAGAACATTTCAAACCTTTGAGAGACCTTTACTCATCTAATGGTATCTTAGAATATTTGTGCTTCGCTGCAGATGGGTGAGTGAAGAACATGTCTGCCATTGAGTACTGCACTCAAGTCTTCCAAACCCATCCATACTCTGTGTTATTTGGTGGGGCAAAGCAAAAACCTTAGTCCTCTGCTCCCAAGGGCCAAAGACAGCTGCTGTGGGTTGAGATGTTACTACTCTTAAGAGGTCTTTGTGCACATGATAACCTCGGTGCCAGAGAGGTAGAAATGCCTGTGGCACCAGCAGCTCTGGTTTTAGCAGGTGAGACTGGCATAAGGCAGTGATGCAAAGCCCTGTGTTGGACCAGGGAGGCATATGACTTGCCCCACTAGCCTGAAGAGCTTTTCCCCTGAACAGATGGGTGGTAGCTCCACTGTCCATCTTAGAGTGACTAAGTAGAGGTCTTCCTTATGTTCTTGGCAGTTACATGCTTTGTGAAATATCTAGGACTTCATCTTGATTTCTTCTGAATAATGGGAAGACTTTGGGTATATCTTAGCAACTACTGTGCACAGCACTGGCAGAATGAGGTGTTGCTATCAAAGCAGCTTCTCTTCAAACTACTCTGGGCAGCTGCCTTTGTGAAACAAACAGAGATGACCTGTACTGATGCCAGATACCTTGAGAGAGGTGTTCAGGGAGCATTATGACTTCCAGAAGATAATGAGGATGAGCCAGTTCCAGCTGGGGAGCTTGCAACTTTGCTGAGTTACTTACAGCAACTGGCCATTTGTGATGGATTGTTCCATTTTAATGGGTGCTACTGGGGTTTATGTGATAGTTACGTGACAGTGCTGCCGAGTCAGAACTTCCCAGAGGGGCACGTTCTGATGAGCAAGTGTTGATATGCTGAGTTTTGTAAGGATCAGAGGAGCTGCCTCTTGTGATGGCTGTTCTAGATCAGCAAAATTTAGGCTTTGATTTTTCTTTCCCAGCAGATTTAGTCTGTTGCACAATTTTTACTCTAAGGGCATGTATTTACTTTAGAGGAGAGTCATAATATGACTGTGGAACTTTTTTTTAATATATATATAACGTTAAGCTTGCAACTGCAAAGTGTTTAAGTGTTTCTGGCTGATGTAAATAGGCTGGGGATGTTGGTGTGTTTATTTCTCTGAGAAGAAATTACCAAGAATGTCAAAACCCAACAAGCAAAGAGAAGCTCTCTGAAACCAGCTCCAGCCGCAGAGGTTATTGTTTGTAAGTGGCTGATGGTTTCAAATTGCTCATGGCTAAAAAATTGCCCCCCAGGCACATTTTGTGCCTAGGGGCCAGTTTTTTTAGCCATGAGCAATTTAATTATTACTTTTTCTCTTTTTAGTCATGAGCCATTTAATGGTTTTTTTTTTTTTGCGTTCTGAGGGCCAGCCCCCTAAAAACTGATGGGGTTTAGGAGGAAAGTGCTGACACAGCCCAAACTCCAAAGCAGTGCCCGGCTGCTGCTGCCAGAGCTGCCCGGGCAGGGCTTTTTGCTCCGCTGCCATTGAGCTCCGCAGCCTTTTCACTGCTCCCCCGGTAACTTTGCAAAGTTTGCCGTGCCCCGGGGGTGTGGGCAGCGGGCAGCGGTACCGCGGGGGGGCACGGACTTGTCCATCTCAGCCTGACCGTGCCAGACACAGCCCAGCCGAGCAGGGAGCCCCGGTTGGGGCAGCGCTCCCGAGGTTTGTCCGTTGTTTTTATACCGAAATCGGGGGTCGCCGCGAACCGTTCTGTGCTGAGAGCCTTCTCCAAGGGTCTGGGGGTCGCGGCCGCGGGTCGGTGCGCGGGGTTTGCGCGGGGTTCGCGCTGTGTGTACGGGGAAGGCTTCTGGTTCTCCATGCAAATGACCGCTGCGCGTTAACAAAAGCCTTGATGTTGGGCTGGGAGCCGCTCTGACAGCGAACAACCCCCGGCCACTCGCCATGTTTGTGTTTATCCCTCTCTGGCTCCTTCCCGCCGATCTTTCCGGTTCCACTGCTGGGGGGCTGTGGTTTTAACACCACGGAGCCTTTCGGAGTTATCAGGGAAATGTGAGAGAATGTGGAGGGAAAGCGATGGGTGCTGCAGATGTTGGCAGCGGAGTTGTGGCGCTGCCGAAGCTGGCAGAGGGACACGGTGCTCGTGAAGGGACCTGCGGAGCATCTGCTGTATCTGCCGAGCTGCATCCGAGATGTGCCCACTGTAGCCGGGGTGTGGGGAGCGGGGTAGGGTACCCTGGGGCTGCTCCAGACCTCGCCTGTTTGCTACTGGGTTGGGGGCGCGGGGGGGAGGCCGCTCTGTGTGTGTGGAGTGGTGTTGGTGAGGAAAGGGAAAAAAAGACGGTGGAGAGCAAGGAAAAGAATCTGCGTGGCACAAGATGTATGATCCTGGATCAAGTCCTGCCATCTCCTCTCTGTCACACAGGATAAAAGGGACTTTTTACAAGGGCTCGTAGTGGCAGGATGAAGGGAATGGATTGAAGCTGTAAGAGGGGAGATTTAGACTGGAGATTAGGAACAAATTCTTCACGGTGGGAGTGGTGAGATGCTAGAACAGGTTGCCCAGGGAGGTTGTGGATGCCCCCTCCCTGGAGGTGTTCAAGGCCAGGTTGGATAGAACCTTGAGCAACCTGGGCTAGTGGGAGGTGTCTCTGCCCTTGGCAGGGGTTGGAACTAGGTGGTGTTTAAGGTCCCTTTCAACCCAAACCATTCCATGAATCTATGAAGATGTATGCTCCTGGATCACCTCCTGCCATCTCCTCTCTGTCACACAAGATGTGTGCTCCTGTATCACCTCCTACCATCTCTCTGTCACACAAGATGTATGGTCCTGGATCACCTCCTGCCATCTCCCCCTGCCTCTTAGTATTTGGACAGCTTCTATCAAGTCAAATAAAATTGGTTACCATGAGAAACAAACAAACGAAAGTCTAATAGAATAGTTGAGCATGCTAATGAAAATCTGAGTGTAAAATTGTTTTCAGAATCATCGAAGGAATTGAATTAGACAGAAAATCTTTTTAATAACAGTCACAGCGACACGTTTAAACATTTCAACCTCTGAGATCCTGGCAAACAACACAGAAACAGCAGAGGTGGATGGAATGTTATCTTACAACCTCAGAAATTGACATGTACTTATCTACTAATGATACAAAATTGGTCTGTGTTTAGGATTTTATGTTTGTTGAATGTATTGAGGCATACACAAATCCAATCAGAGCTGTTAAAGGACAATGATTCACTGTCCAGAGGCAGTGGTGAAATCAGCTGTGGTAACTATGGTGAGAGGTAAAGTTCCTTAGCTCCTCGCAGATCATACATATGTGGATTTCTTTTTGTATAATGGAGATTAAGGAGAAAAGGATTAGAAAATCTACAGAGAAATGTTGAGCAGGAGACCTGTAGCCTTGCTCTGGCAATTCATAGCAAGAAGGCTTTTAGAACGGAGGCAGGCTGGAAGTAAACACTCTCTTGGAATATGTATTGGTGATAATTCTAGAAAGGAATCTTTCTGGTTGGGGATATCAGCAGCAACTCATGCAGACAGGAATGAAATCAGTCCTTTCCATATTTTAATAATCCTCCTACTCCAACAAAACAGGAACAGAACCCAGCACACGTTTTGACATTACCAAGTGACAGCATAAAATCAAGTGAAGTGTGATAATCTAAATTAACTCGGTTTAGGCTCTTGCAGAATTAAGCATTGTTGATTGATTAGGGTCCCAGAGCATTCCTGGTTTTAAGCATTCATGTGAGATAAACATTTAAGATTTATTTTACAACTTAAAAAATGGTGGTCATCTGAAGTGGAAAATAAAATCAGAGGATAGTTTTTTGGCTGGTAAAATATTGGGGGAGTTTGAGCTGCAGCAAGAGAGAATTTGATCATGCTTCTGATTTTCTTTCTCTGGGAAAGGATCAGTGTTACCCTGAGGTTTTCAGGGAAGACCTCTGGATGATGCTGATTAGTTCAGAGGGATACAGGGAGGATTGTCATTCTTGCACACAGGAGTCATATCATCTGAGAGAACCACCAGAATTACTAATTAGTGATTAGCTACTGGGAATACTTAGGAAGCAGGAAGGGGAGAGGACAGGTTTTATTTCCAATGTTTAAGAACCATTATAATAGTGAAAAGTGCATCCCCAATGACAGCGCAGACACATCCTCAGGGATATGAGGTGTGTTCAGCTTTTGAGGAAGAGCAGTTAAAATGTGCTGGGCTTTTGGCAGTGTAATAGAAAGCATCTTTAATAAAACCTTTAAAAGCTTTGAGTTTCCCTTCCTGCTTGCTCTGCTGCCCAACACAGTGGTTGAAATGCATTTCTGGGGGGGAATCCACAGCACAACTAACTAGCTGTTCAGCATAGTCCAGACATGGGGTTTGGAAAGTTCTCAGAGGTTTATGGATTTGCTAGCAAACACTTTCAGCTTTTTGTGGGTCATAATCTCAGCTTTCCCTTCTCGGGTGCTCAGAGATACCTGTTCAAGAGGCTGGATTCAGTGCTGTCTGCAATGCTGTGAATGGAAACTCTTGGACTTCAGGCAAAGTGGTGGATAAGAGACCCAGCAGCACTGGAATTCACATGCATTGCAAATTGTTTTCACAATAGAAATTTTCAACTCAAAATGTATTGATTTTTGAGTTTAAAATCATATTTGTTGAAAAATTTAAAAGCCTCACTAATTGTGTCCTGCCCTGCCCTGGGTTAATACAACCCATTCTCACAAGCCCCTCTCCCCTGACAAGACAGGAGGGAAAGTAACACACAAAAAAACCCCTTGGGTTGAGATATAAAGAGCTTTACTGGGAATGATCCAATGCACAATGACCTCAGCCTATCTGCAGAAAAGTACAGCAAAATGCAGAAGCAGCAGCAGAAGGCAGCTCAACCCCCTGACTCACAGCCTGCCCAGTGGAAAGCCCAACACCCCAAACCAGAAGCAGCAGTAGCAGCTGGAACAGGCAGCCTCTGATGTTACACCTGAACTTCAAGCCCCATGATACTTTGCTCCAGCCAGCATTTTCATTCTGAAGCTGGCATGAGGGCAGCATGGCATTGAATAGCAGCAGCAGATTCAACTCAACCCATGACATGCCCTAACTGAGAGAAAAAAGGAGGAAGAGGGATCCCATTGCTGTTGTTAGTGGGCAGTATTTTACCTTTTTTCCCTTCTTGTTGCCATTTGTATGGAGTGGCTATTGTTAGTGCAGCAATAATGGGTGATTATTTCAGATGAATGTTTTTATTTATATAAAGATTGCTATTTTAAATTGAAGTAGAAAGCATCTGTAAACTAGAGGAGAATTCAGATATGGCTACTGGTGCGTGACAGTTCCTTTCATTGTTCAGTGTATTTTGAAATGCTTTTTTCATTCTCTTTTATTAGGATGTGCTGTGTTTAAGAGCCTGTACCTCATGTGGCACAGGACACGGTACAGCCTAATGGCTAGGAATGGTGGAATCTTTGCGTTGGGCAAGTCAATTCACCTTTCTGCTTGTGTTCCAAGTCAGACAGTAATTCTTTCTTAAAGTATCAGGAGAAGATTCTCTGGAGAGCAAATTGGCCATTTCCCATTCTGCTCACTAAGTGTGGGACAGGAAATTGATTTTGCAGCTTTTTACCTCCCGGGAAGTCAGCTCGAAGAAAGTCGAGATTGTGGAGGGATCATTGCCCCATAAAAATGAAGCAGATAAAATCCTTTAATCTGTTGAAGATACACTGTGTTACTTCCAGTGCTATGTTGTTGCAGGGTGAAGACGTCAAACTCCTTGTGATGTATTCCTCCCTGCAGGAGCAATTCAAAGTTTTTACTTTTCTGATCCTGCTGTGAAGACAGCAAAACAAACACATGGCTCTGGATTGCATATAAGGGTCTCTGGGCTCTCTGGATACTTACTCTGAGTAAAACAATTAAATTCAGGCCATGTTGCTTTTACCTGGAGCATCTCTGCCTGCCAGCTGAGGGAGGGCTTAGAAGTGCTAAAAGTGTCCTCCTCTTGCTGTGGCTGGGGACAGTAGTGCAGACCTGCAGAGGGCAAGAGCTGAGCAGGAGAGAAGTTGTAGGAAAGATGATTTCAAGTTTCAGAATAGATTGTACAGCAAAGTTAGTAGGTGCAGAGGTAAGCATGGCAGGTGTTTTATCAACACTCATGTCACTCTTACTTTTGGGTGCTTGTCACTGATTTTAAGCTGCTTTTGAAGCTTGTTCAGTTTTTGGCTAAATCTTTACCTTTGGTTTTCAGTGTTGGTGGCTGGTTGGTAGTGTTTAGGCCTGCAGTGTGTTCTAAATGTATCATTATTTATTTATTATCTACAGAACTTTGCCTGCTAGACATGTTTCCCAGAAATGCCAGTAAGATTCTTTTTTTTGGTTACTTTTGGATGTGTTTCTACATGGAACAATGCCTGGATTGGTTAAGGAAAGGCACAGCAGTCAAGTCTGGAGGTGCTTCACAGATTGTGGTTGTCCAGATCCATCATGGGAGTAATTGATGGTCTGTTTGCAAGCCTCCAGTTGTGAGTGGATGTTCTCCAGGTGGAAACTACTCTTTTCTTGGTATGTGACAGCATGTTCTGATGAAAATTAGGAGTACAGTCTTGAAAGTTCCTCAGTGTGTTTGTTTGCTTCTGTCTCAAGAAACGACTTTTTATCAGCTGTTTTCTTCTCTAGTGCTGTGTAGGTGTTTTGTCACCTTCATGACACTTATGAATCAAGCAGAGTATTGTTAGCTGGAGATGTTCAAATTATCTTGATGGGAGTAGAGTCCAAGATCTCTTCTAGTGCTTTGAGAAGAGGCAGTGACATTCTGACACTTGAAAGGCAAGGCTGAGGTGTGCGCAGCATCACAGTGTGCGTTGCTGTGTGCTGGCAGCAGCGTGAGCAGCTGCACTGGTGTCATTTGCAGGAAGCCACCTCTCTAAGTGACAGCCTTTCCCATAATGTTATTGACTGTGAATTCTGACAATGTAATAATTAGAAATTAATGCTTGAGAGGAAATGATCTGGCCATGGAGCAGTAACTGTTTAATATTCAGCTTTTCAACTCTTCTTTAGAGTTTCTCTCCTTCATGATACACTTAATAGCTTTGTGTTATTAAAAGAGAGAAGTTTCATGTAGCATCTTCATTGCAACATCGAGGCTGGGATAGCTTTGTATCCTGAAAGGTGCTGTCTTAATGTCATCATTTGGCCTGAAACTTTAATTATTAAACCATGTCACCATTTATTGTCTCTGTTAATGAATTCACAGAAGTGCAAGCATTAATTTCTAAGTAATGGCTGCTGTAGCTCCAGCATTCTTTTTGAAATCTGTAATTGGTGTGAAATAGTTCTTAGCTGTCAGTGACCAAGCTTGAGTAGTTCTGGAAGTTTTTGTGTGTGTACTGAAGTCCATAAAGCCAATGTACACCTGAAGTTGCTAAGAAGGGTTTTTTGAGCCAATGCTATTTTTGGTAAGTACAAAAATTCTTTATGTTAGTAGGCTGTTAGCCAGTGCTAATTAAAAATGACATTCAGGATCACTGCAAATAGCAACCATTGAATATGCAATAAAAACATCCAGAGCAGCCTATTAACTGCAAAGTGGCTGAAAATATGCAGTGCTGATATTAATTTGGCCCATCATCTTGAGGAGGTAGCCTGCAGTAAGGAACCTATCTGGTGATGTGTGTTCCTTGGAAATTAGCTTTTTTGCTATTAGCAGTCCTTGCATGTGCTTTAAAGCCTTGATCTGAAAGGCAGGATGTAAACAATAGGTATGACACAGATCAGTTCATTTTAGTATGATTTTTTTAAGAGGCTTTTGGAGAGTTCTGGCTCAAGCTTGGAGCACTTTGATCGCAAAACTGTTACCTGTTTTATCAGCTTGAGACTACAGTAAAATTTTAATTTAGAAATAGTGTCATGCCCAGCTACTTGTCAAAAGAATTCATTTCCCTTTATACTAATGGCTGCATTATTTAGTTCCACTGCTGTGGAATTTTTACAGAGTTTGCAGCCTGATCCAGAATTTTTCAGGTTGGTGTTCACATTGATGTCAAGACTGACAATAAAAATAGGTCTCATAAAAAGAGCAGGGTAAGGCACTAGATTATAAATCAACACCTCATTTTTGTTGTTCAGCATCTGGATACATACCTCTGGACAGGATAATTAGCTTGATATTAAATTAAAACTAAATCTAGTTTAAATTTTAAATGAAATAAAGTCTTGGCACGTTAATTGTCGCTGTACAGTAACAATGCAATTGTCTTTTATTATGTGTGTGCTGGTTCTCTGAGGGAGAATATAGTTCTTTCATCAAACCATTATGAGTAATGAATCCAGTTTCTATACAAAATGAGGAATAGATGAGGCTTGATGTGTCCAAGAAGGTGGTTTCCAGCAGCATTTTCCTGTTGAATGCAGTGTGTCCCTCAAGCTTTATGGGTGCAGCTTGGCAGCAGTCTAAATAAACAATCTGTCCCTCTGTAGTCTTGCTACCAAAGTAAACAGCATTGCGTTCAACCCCAAATACTGCATATTGTCACAGGCAAACATGCCATGGTGCTTGGCAGTCTCATGTCCCAGAGCAGACTTTGTGAGGAAGGCTTCCCTCTTCAGCACGGGCTCTTGAGTAACCAGGAAGGTTATGCTAAGTAAGCATCAGGGGGAATTTCTGCTGCAGCTCTTGTGTGGGAAAAGAATTTGTCATATTGCCAACTGCAAACCTCAGATCCAGCAAGTGTCTGGAATTGGAACTGACAGGCCAAAAGCTTCCATTGTTGAAGTTTTCAGAGGTCCTGCTACAGTCTAACAAGGGTCTTGAGAGTTTTCTGTTTTCACAGCTGTGTGCTGAATCCTGTGGGTTCATCTGCCCAGAAGCCTGGTTCCAGGGCCTCACTGAACCTTGTTATGGTCCAGACTCTTGTGCTATTAGACACTGCTGCAATCTAGGGAAAAAAAAAATCTCTGAAGAGTGCATCAGTGTGGAACAGGAAACAGAGATGGACTCAACACAAGCAGTAGTTCAGGAACAGTAAGAACAGAAAGTTCTCTGCAAGCCTGACATGGTGCAGATGAACTGCAGTGATACTTGGAAGCACAGCAGATGTGAAGTGGAAGTGCTGAGCTGATTGACAGTGAGAGGCTGGTTCTGCTGGACCAAAAGCAAGAGTGCAGGTAAGACAGTGATGATAAGCTGTAGGCTCAAAAATACCTACCTACCTTTTCATCATCCTGGTAAGAAAGAAGATTCACCCTGGTCTCTTTGTACCCCATAGTGGCGTAGAGAGGAAGGCTTCAATGGAATTTTTCTACTGCTTCAGATCCAAAAGTGTCCTATAGCAAGTTATGATCTGCACAATCCTTCCTCTCCTCTACAGAAAACATCTGGCACCTTTTCACCAACTATTACAGCTCTATAACTTCTGTTTTCTCTCTTCCCTGGCTAGGTTCCTTGTTAATACCTATTTAAACAGAGCAGGAAATTCCCTGTCTGAGCCTGGACAGAGAGTTGTACTTTGGAAGAGTAAGAGTTGGTGCAATGTGTCCTCCCAGTCAGAAGTCTTCCCTGTTATTTTTTTGTCTTTTTCTTAGTTAAGTGTTGGTTCATTGCTATCTGGAAACCCCTTACCCGGGGGAGTACATGGTAAGAGTTAGTTAGGTGACCAAGGAGGAGGGAGTATGAAAGGGGCACCTTATGGCTACTGTTTCTCAGACTAGATGTGATTCCTTTCCGTTGTGCTTGACTGGGGATTTGCTATTGCAAGAAGATTTGAAATGAACTACTAATCATTTGTGTTTGCTTAGTTTTGCTTTCTAAACATAAGCTTATAAAGAAAGACTTCCTGATATAGATTGTTTGGAGATGTGTGTGCTATGAGATCAATAATGTAATAAAGCATTTTGGAACAGTCATGCTTAATAGGAGATGTTCTGACAGGTGTCTCAGTTGGGGGTTAAAGAAAAAAAGTTGGTGTTGACCCAAACATTTTGTTTTAATCTTCTTAATTTAGTGGGAAGGGGGCTAGAAAGAAGGATGAACTTGGTCAGCTTTGTTAACCCTGCACATGCAGAAGCAGAACAGCTAAACCTATGGTTTAGTTCAGTTCTCCATGTCTTAAATGCAGACATCTTCATTCTGGGTCACACTACCTATGTGGGCTGTGTTAAGAATTGTGTTATGACATTCCAATTATGAAGCTGTTTGCTTTAAGTGCTTGAGTGAACTCTGAAACAGGAGAAAGGGGGAAAAGAATGTGTTCCCTCCCACCCCTGGTTCTGGAGGATGAGGTTTGTGCTTGATTTTATAACACTGAAACAATCATTGCATCTAGTTCTTCCTAAATCTGAACTGCAATTAGATGGTTGATTGTGGGCATGCACTTCAGATAGATCTGTGCTTTGGGAGAGAGGGAGAAAATGCTTTTTTTTTTTTGTGAGGAATTGATGCTGGAGATCCTTAGATTCTTCTTTGATCACTGAGGAAAATCAGACAAACCCTCAGACGTTCCAAAAGAATAAGACTGATACCTCAGCAGGTGGTCGGAGCTCCTGCCTGAAGTGATGCTGCTTTTAAAGGGTATAGATCTTCATACACTGAGAGAGCAGTAAGAAAGTGGGTGATGTAAAGATGGCAGAAGGGTTTAATTCTGAGTTCCATTTATCATGTAAAATTATTGTATCTGTTGCTGATCAACTTGATGGTCACATTTCTATGGTTCTTCTGGCTTTCTCTATAGAATAGGTTGGATTAGAGTTGAACTACAAAACTGATATAGCTGACAGGTAAGGCAGTAACTGCCACCTCTGTCTTGTGTCTCAGGCAGCTTTACAGCCTGATAAAGCACTGCCAAGCAATATCAGACACTGTTAGCATCTGCTTGATATGAACACATAGCCAGTGCTGTCATGGCTCATTCCTCTTACAGCTGAGCGTTGTTTCTTCCACTGGAATCAGGAGGGGATAACCTCAGGGATATGGAGCTGTGAGTCATGGTATGGCTGAGTGGTCACGAGATTCAAATCATGCTTTCAGGATTCTTTTTTATTCTTCCTCACTTTAACTGTGCTAGACACATTTCTTTTAAACAACCAGCAATAGCTTGCGCTCTTGGCCTTCTGATGTGCTAGTGTCCAAAAAGATAGGGGTGAGTATTGGTGAGAAATCAAGCGTCACAGCAAGTTGTTTTCAGTACCTGTCTGGCTGACAAAGTCTTTTGCTCAGCTAGAACAGGCAGTGAGTAGAGCTGTGTCTTAGAGACCAGAATTTTGGGTTTGATGACCTAAGGTTTGGCTGCTAGAAAATAACTGTCACTTTTACTTTAAAGAAATGTTATGGCTTTTCCTGCTTCTGTATGATAGAGTAGTAGAATAATGATCTTAAAAAAGAACAGCTGGCTTCAGCTTCTATTAGGGTCAGTTGTTTTTGTAATAAAACATGTTTCATGTTGAGGTGGAGTTAAAGCTGATCTGTAACTGAAGAATATCCTTCAATGGACTGACATAGACTGCTGTGGCTAAGGAGAGGGATGTGTGAGGTCCACCCTGAGCACAGGTGGTGGAACTGAAGCAGTGTAGGTGGTTGCCCACTTGGGACAAAGCAAATCTTTTCCTAGGTGTAAGTCCCATGGAAGTCTTCTGTTGTTTTAGCCTCAAAGCTGAACTCACCTGCCTGACTGCAGCTCTTTTCTGTGAGGGTGGTAAGACACTGGAATGGGTTGCCCAGAGAAGCTGTGGACACCTCATCCCTGGAAATGTTTAAGACCAGGCTGGATGAAGCTTTGAACAACCCGATCTAGTAGAAGGTATCACTGCTTATGGCAGGAGGATTGGAACTGGATGATCTTTAAGGTCCCTCCCAACTCAAGGCATTGCATGATTTGTTTTCCATCAGTGCAAGTACTTGAGGAGAAAGGAAGGTGAACAGTGAAGCAAGAAACTGCTTCCCAGTGTGGTGAGAAAAGTCATCTGGCTTGTCGCATTGATTTTATCAGGGAAGTCACTGATAAAATTGTGATCTATTATTTTGCCTGTGATGGTAATGAAGCTCTGGGATCAGCCACCTTGAAATCCTTCACAATCTCTGTTATCCGAGACCTTAAGCTTCAGTTTGGTGATCTTGTGTCAGGAATGAGAGGAGTACAGATGATCTCTGCTTGGGGAAAGAGCAGGCCAGCTGACCTTTTGAGATCTTTTTCTGTGAACCTAAGAATAGAGTAGAGCCATGAAACCATGAAGAGTTTCAATACCTCTCACATCTGTTTTGATTTTTAAATTGTGGCTTTTATGAAAGAGATACAGCTCCAAGGCAACATGTTTTGGTTTCTGTTAGTTTGGCATCTGTATTCTTGGGCAGCTCGTTGCCATCAGTAACTAGCAGGGTTAGCCGTTGCCAGCATGAGGCTATCAGCACTGTGTGCTGCCAGCTGCTTTGCCAAGGTTCACCTTGGCTGCTCATTTCCAAGAGGTCTTTAGCACTTTCTGTTGCATGCAAGGACATCAGTGTGCAGCTGTTCAGCAGCCAGCCACTGAGTTGGTGTTGCTTGCATTTTGTTGTTCCTCGCTCTGGAAAAGTCTTCAGAAGGTGCTGCCTTCTCCTGTTCTGCAGCTTGGCTTCAGAGGCTTGAGACACAGCTCCGAAGTGCTTTCCTCCTGTGGCTTTCTGAAGTTGGTGTGGCTGCTGTTTCCTGACCTCTCTAAGTGCATTTGTGTAAATGCTTATTCAGCCCTCATGGGTTTGCTCATGACTGCATTGCTGAAGCATTTGGGAGTTCATTATGTTCATGCTTCCACATGAATGACGTCGTTTGCTCTGAAAGTTGAGGGTTTTAAAGAATTTTTCTCTTCGTTTTCGAAGCTCTTGTTATGTAATTGTACAATTAACTATTTCTGAGCATTTGCATACCTTCTCCTTGGGCTGCTTGTGCTGATTGTAGGCAGGGGACCTCCAGGAGAAGTGGGTGATACTTGCACCCTTTCGCGACGTGCACTTCAGGAGCTATGTGACAGCCCCTGGGCTTTTATTTTGTGGATTTCTCTCATCCCAATCCCCCACCCCCCCAAAAAAAAAAAGGTACATTTAATCAGAAAATCTTAAGTGTCCTCCTAGTGTCCATGTCATAGTCACATGGAGTAAACCAAATGAGAATCTGGAGGATAATGCTTGTATTTACAGTTCTACCTGAAACCTGTGCCCCAGCATTGCATGATGAGAGTGATTTCCCCATAAGGACAAATCTGGATGCAATTTTAGGCTTTGGGATTGGTTGGTTTGTTTGTTTGGGTTGTTTTAGTGTATTTTAATTTTTTTATTAAATCTCATGGTGTGTCTGGCCAGACAACCCAGAGTTAGGCTAGAGAAAACAGTTACACTGCTTTGTATTCTTCATGGCCCCAGCAAGTGTTTTGTGAAACCTAATTAAGCTGGATCTTGAGAGGCCCACCTGCAGAAAGTAGTCTGATGAAATTGGTCAGATGAAATTTAATTAAAGCAGGCAGCCACTAATGACAGTATTTTTAAATTTTATTTAAGGTTTTATCTACTGCAAATTTATACTCAAAGGACTTTTTTTTTTTAAAAAAAACCAGCAGATTTACTTCAAAAGTGAGTGGAAATGCATTTGCTCACTATTTAAAGAAATAAATCAAACTTTTGATGTGGAAATACCTTCTTTCTTTTTTTTTCCCCATATAATTTGAACTGTTCATTAATCCAAAGGTTTAGCAAGGCTATTTGCCAGACTCTTCTCACTGCCTGATTGGCAGCTAAATTCTTCATTTTACCACAGGAATGAACAATCTTTTCTACTCTCAAACCTAGTTCTTTTTGTCTGTGTCCATCTCAGGGTCAAATTCTTGAAAACTTTCTTTTGGATGATTTGAAGAATTGTTTGCTTTCTGCTGACAAAAGGGCTCATGGAACCATGGCAGTACTTCATGTGGTTCTGAAATACAGAGCAAGGCTCCTTGGATTGTGCTCTGTTAGCATGGCAGGTGCAGGGATTTCACAGAATGGCTCAGGTTGGAAGGGACCTTAAAGATAATCTACTCTAACCTCCCTGCCATGGGCAGGGATGCCTGTCCACTAGACTCAGTGCCTCATCCAGCCTGATCTTGAGCACCCACAGGGAGGAGACATCCACAACCTCCCTGGGCAACCTGTTCCAGAGTTTCACCACCCTTGTGCTGAAGAATTTATTCCTAAAATCCAGTCTAAACCTATGTTCTCTCCACTTAAAACATTCCCCCTTGTCCTGTTACTGGACATTCTTACAGAAAGTCCCTCTGCAGCCTTCCCATAGGATCCCTTCAGGTGCTGGAAAGGTCTCCCTGGAGTCTTTTTTTATCCAGGATGACCAGCCCCAGCTCCCCCAGCCTGTCCTCACAGCAGAGGTGCTCCAGCCCTTGGGTCATCTTTGTGGCCCTCCTCTGGACTCACTCCTTATGCTGGGGACACCCAAACCAGATGCAGTATTTGAGGTGGGGTCTCCCAAGAGCAAAGAGAAGGAGCAGAATCCCTTCTCTTGCCCTGCTGGCCATGCTCCTCTTGGTGCAGCCCAGGACCTCAGCCCTTCTGAGGGCACTGCCAGCTCATGGCAAGCTTCTCATCAATCAGTACAACCAAGTCTCTTTCTCCAGAGCTAATCTCAGCCCATAGTGCCCTCAATTCCATGTAGGAGTTGTTTACTTTGTCTTTTTTTGATACTTTCAATGGTGCAACTGGACCACTTTAGTATATTAAAAACAAACCAAGAATATATTTGTAGAGAGAGAGAGCAACCGAATCTTATATTATAGCTTATATTGTTTCAGTCCTGTTCTGGAGAAGGGGCTTTGCAGACTGTTCTGTCAATGTTACTGCATGCTATAATTTAAATAATGAGTATCTCATTGTATTAGTAGAATTGCTCATTAATTTCCAGTTCTTGTTGCTCGTTCTCAGTGTGTATATTGCTGCAGGGAAGTTGCAGGGCCAAATGTGCCAAGTCTCATAAATGTTTATTCAGTTTTCCTTTCTGTGATTAAAATTTGTCTAGTTCCTCAGTGCTTTAAATGAAAGTTTGGACATCTCTTTTTAAATATATATTAAGGTATATATAATGGATATATTAATATATATTTGTCATGAAATAAATAAAGAACACTTTAAACAGTATACCAAAACCTTTTGTAGTGTAAACATTTGGAGTGGGTAATTATTTGACACTAAGAAGCCCTAAAACTTAGTTGTTTGGAAGAGGAGAGGAAGGGAGGAATCTGAGAGAAGGCTTTAATTTGTTTTGAACTGTTCTCTCACTGAGATATTTAGCTGGGTCACACTTTTATATGAGGATTATACATTTTGTACTAAAAAGGAATGTAGAAAATAAAGCTCAAGTGTCCTAAAATGCCTGTCAAACGTTTTCATGCTTTTGAAGTCTTTTTTGGAAAGGAGCTCTGAAGGAGGTTTGATCTCTCGTTGGTGTTTGGAGTCATCACAAGTAGGAGCGAAGAGCAGAACAAACCCACTTGTTACACTTTGCAATGCACTTGCTGCTTTCTGGAAGTACCTGAAGTAGATGGAAAGCACTTGGATTTTTAGGTCTGTGAAAAGCTGGCTAACAAGTTGTGTGCTTCAGCATTTACAATATTTAGGTTTCTGTTTGATTGCTCAGTATTTTAATTACAGCCAGTAAAGTGACAATAAGCTGCCCAAAAACGGTACAGACTTGAATACTGGGAATTGATCTCATCTACCATACCAAAGTTTGAACAAAGGGGTGGAAACAGCAGAGCAGAAATGTTTCCAGTATTTCAAACAAGCATCTTTTGTTTGTAATACAGCTCAGTCAGAGATTTTTCTGTTTAAAAAAACCAAAACCTTAATTTGATTTAAAATTTTTGCAACTCAGTTATTAATGTCACCTACAAAAGTGTTGGAACAAGCAGTTTGTGACTGCCAAATCCATTGTAAACATGTTAACCAACTGTTAAATTTATGTTAGTGTGGGATGCTGGAAGTGAAAAAAAAAATATGGTGTGGTTTTAATTTTTTTTTTTTTCTGAAGAACTTAAAAGTGGACCTTAAGATGAAATTAGACTTTGAAATAGCTTATAGCTATTGTCAAGAATTCCACAGAGAAATTATTTCTCCATCTCAGAAGGGGGATGAAGAGAATGAAGTGTACCTGTAACTGAAGAATGATTGAAAGAGTAGAAGGAGAGTTGTTCAAACTTCCCAGTGCATGCCACAAGTCTGGGATGGTTGTGTTTGGAATTGCATCTGGTTATTGGTTTACTGGAATTTGCCCCAAGCCCAAATATTGTTACCAAAATGTGCACTGCATGCAAATGGAAACCTCAAAAAATCAGGAAGGAGATTCTGGCTGTGAACCTGTAGCCCATAAAGATAACATTGCTGTCAAAATAAGAACAACAGAGATGAAAACAGCAATGATGTTCTTCAAATAACTATTGAATCTTACACTCTTTAACCCTTTGCATCCCCAGTGAGGTCAGATGCTGAATCAAGACCAGGGGAAAGAAATACACAGTAGCAGGACTATGAGGTGTTGCTCTGATGCTGCTATGGGAGAGCACTCTTTGATGATCCTTCCTCCCTTCCTCTCCACTGATATCTGATTCCTTTCAGTTGCATAAAGTTGACTAATAAAGTCAACCTTAAAAGGTGGTTGGTGTGGTTTTGTTGGTTTTTGTTTTTCTTTTGGTTGTTGTTGTTGTGGGTTTTTTGTTTTGTTTTGGTGCTTTTGTTTTGTTTTTTAGTTAAAAGGCCACCAATTCAGTGTTGTGTTCCCCAGCACATTCCTGCTAACAGTTGTACCAGCTCAGCTGGGAGTATTTATGGAGTGAAGCCCTCAGGCCTGGCCTTGTTGCCCAGAGACAATTTATCTGTTTGTGTTGTAGTCTGGCTGAAGTTTTCACTGCCCGTGTGGCACAGCTCCTGTGGCAAACAGGAAAGTTCATATGATGTGCTGTGTGACAGCAATTTTCTTCCTCCATTTTATAGAAGGGTGCAGAGCACATTAAAGTAAGGTAGGAACGTTCCAAATTGATAGAAATGATGGCCCGAATCACTCCATTCAAAATCAAACAGATTTAATAGTTGAACAAGAAAGGCAAGCAAATGGCACTGGGTCCAATGGCAAATGGCATCGTTGGCCACTCCACCAACGATGTGCACTGCTACAGCTTCCCTTCTGGTTTATATTTCCTAGTCTAATACATAAAAGGAAAAGGTTTGTTTAAGCTAATGAGTTCCGAGAACAAGTGTGGTCTTCCCCCGTGCATGCTCCTTGTTGCTTCAGGGGTCCTTTATTGCCCTCTTTTGGTGGTCGCGGGATGAAGTCAGTAGTCCTCCTCAGTCTGGCCTCTTGATGACCCCGAAGTTAGCTATGTGTATTAGGTTGTTTTTCTTTTGCAGTTAGCAATGAACTGTTTCCAACTGGTTTTACCTTAAGCCTACCAGGNGGTTTTACCTTAAGCCTACCAGGTGCCTTTCACAAGGTCCTTACACTATATACATCATCTTAACCTCAACATCCACCTTCCTAGTTTTGTGCTTAATCTTGGAGTTGTGCTTATCTGGGAGTTTGGCTATTAATTCTAGAGCTTGGGCTGTTTGATGAGTTACAATTTCTACTACTGCTTGAAGCCTAATAATTCGATTCAGCATATAAATTGTTGTTCAGTAACCCCAGCTCCCATCTTGTGCCCAAGTGGCTGGATCATAGTATTTTGTTATGCTTTCAGGTGGCCATTCATCATCCTTCCACACCTGTTTTCCGCCAATTAAATCCCTTTTTTCTCGGTGGAGAACCTCGTATAATGGTATCCCTAGAATATTCTCCTTACTCTTTGGCAAAAGAAAAAATGCTGGTTGAATTATCCCTGAAGTACAGGTACCTCTCCATCTATTGGGTAGGGAATAGTATGCTCTCTTCCCACATATCAAAAAATGACCGTCGGGGGCTCTCCATTCCGGGTTTTCCCAGTAACTCCCAACTTTTTCCTCCCTGGAAAATGAGTTTTTTTCCATTTATACTGTTCCAACACAAATTGGTATCATTCATCCATGTACAATTACTATGGTGTTCCCTTCCC
>VWYK01059473.1:0-24947 GCA_013399775.1 Semnornis frantzii | reverse complement strand
ATGACCTCTTTGGGTCCCCTCCATATCCTGACTTCCTGTGATCCTCTGATCTAGCAGCTTGGGAGTAGTGACACCACAGCACTCACATAGACTTGAACTTCATCAAATGTTTCAGAAGGATTGCAGCTCTGTCTGTCATAGCCTGTAGGCAATAAGGTATGTTGATTTATAACTAATTATATAAGGTTCGTGTTTACATGCAACAAAACCAAGCATTTTACCTGTATGGCATTAGATCGTTCATGTGGTCAGGGCTTATGTTATTTCTGAGTAAATATGCAATGTGCTGTGATCCACAAAATGCTGTGAACATCCATTGAATATTGCATGAACACCAACACCACAAGGAACATAAAATATTGAATCCGAGCAAATGGATAGCTCAGAGTTGGGCAATGCAGATCTTTTCAGTTGTAGGTCATGGTAAACCAGCTCAGATTAGTGTAAAAACCATAGCAGACATAACTTGGCAGGTATTCATTGGCTGAAATTAATTATGTCATAGAATGGTAAAGTTGGAAGGGACCTCAAAGATTATCTAATTCCACCCCCCCTGCCATAGGCAGAGACCCCTCCCACTAGTACAGGTCACTCAAGGCCTCATCCAACCTGGCCTTGAACCCCTCCAGCGAGGGAGCATCCACACCCTCCCTGGGCTACCTGTGCCAGTGTCTTTGCCCAACAGAAGTCCTTCAGCTTCTGTTGGGCGAAAGGTCAGATCATGGAGGCCATGGCTGTTTGTGACACCCATAAGACAGATCATTGTTTCCACAGAACAACCAAGGTTTAAAAAGACTTGAAGACTGTGAACTTCCCAGGTATATCTAGGACAGGGTCAGAGCCTTTAAGACTGCACAGAAGTTTATATTCTGTCTGCAGGAAAAAAAAAAAAAAAAGTAATTTTCCTTCTCCAGAAAGGCTAGGCTGGCAGTTCTTTTAAGGAGTAAGAGATAGTGATGTGACTGTATGACCCACCCTCAAACACTTTTCTGTTTTGGCCACCTGTCCTTTTCGCAGGACAGTTTGTATCACCTGGGACCTTCTGCTCAATGCCTCCTACTGTGGAAGCCTTTCTGAACAAGTCTCCTTCCTGATCCTTCTTTGCTCTTCTCCCACTTTGCTTTAGGTTTTGTAGCCTTTCCTGCCAGCAATGGAGTGCTCACTGATACGTTTCTCAAGCTCGGGAGACAGAAGCAGTCAGGGTTCTTACGACCTTGACTGAGAGGCCTGCAAAGAGACCATTTACATAGTAACTTCTCTTTGTGGCTCCGAACTGAACTCATCATTACTTGTTCCTTGTTTGCCTAATCTGTGATTTCCTTATTCATCTCTACAGCACAAAAGCAGAAGTTCTCTGACTGATACCATCTTCACTGACTTCATCTGAGGATTCATATTTTATATGAATATATCCTTAACTATATCTGCTTTTGTCTTCAAGAACACATCTGGTTTATTGTGGTTCTTAGGTGGATACCAATTTGTAAGAAATGAAGCTCTATTTTCTCCAAATTTCAAGTAACAAATATAGCTGTCATATCTTTATTGCAGCTTCAATCCTTTAGGCTGTAATGGAAAGGTTAGAGTAATGCTATCTAATAGAATAAACTGCTGTGAACTACAAAATATATGAATTTCAGAAAGTGACCAAAATCTGTGCAAATTGGTCCTACTTGATAATGGGGAAACTGAAGTCAGAGCCAACATGAACAAGCACAGTTTCTCCTCTGAAGGTCCAGCAGAAATGTAAATCATTTTATATCACTAAGACACTAATAGAACTGGCTTATAAAAAGCCCTATGACAGCAGTGTTACTCCTTGGGTATAAATAAGTGTGAGGGCTGTTGATCTGTGGGCAAGGGAGGGAGACTAGAAGAAAAATGGTAGGAAACAGGGTTGGAAGGAAATTTATGCCTCCCAAATTCTCCTGCATCTTGGTGACTGACAGAAGCAAGCCCAGTACCTCTGACCTGTCTGTTCTGTGTGGTGTAAGCAGCCTGTTAAGACACAGAGTTGCAGGGGAGTGATTCCTGCACCTGCTGTTCACCCGGAGGAAGCATGTGTAGCACCTTAGGGCTAAACCTCTGCCTCTTGCCCATCCCTTGGCATGGGAGCAGCAGAAAACTTCCTCTTTGCTCTTCAGACTGCAAGGAGGGGTTGGTGTTTTCACAAATGCTGGTAAAAGGACAAGCGAAAGTGAGGGTGGTTCAGGTTCCCTTACATGGCTGAATAAGGGCATTGCATTAATCACTTCTGCACTTTTTATGTGAATCTACATCTTGCAAAACTAACAAAAGTATTTGCATTTTTAAATGCCATGAAAGAAAGCAGAAGCACATCAGAGATAGGTAATGTGTGAATTCTGTCAGCCCAGCAAACCAGGGTTTGTAGGAAACTAAAAGTCATCATCAAAACAGCTGGCTTGTTTACTCTGCCACGCTCATAAGCAAAAGAGGATATTCTAAGGGCTGGCAGCAAAACTGCCACACCTGTGGTTTGTGTCTATTTTGTGGCTAAAAGTCCCATTTCTTTAATGACTACAGGGAGAGGTGGGAGAGATAATAGCAAAAAAACACATTTGATTTTTCTGGTTTTTAAACTGAGTCTGGGAAGGCAGAAATGGACACCTCTGCTGTTGATTGTGGATCAGCAGCACAGAATGCTTTGGCATCCAGTACATCCACTGCTTGCCTAAATTTACAAGCAAATGAAATCTGTAAGAGCACTACAAGGAATTCTGAGTGGATCCCTTTCCTCTGCTGTAAGGTCATTATGCAGCACAAAATTATATGGCCTAAGCTAACAGCTGATGTCACCAGCACACATGAGCCCTAAATATTGCACAGGCTGGAGGAAATTCCTCCATTGTTTTCCAGATTGTCTGTTGGATTAAAACAACAACAAAAAGTAAGAAAATACACAACTGAGAGACCATAGCCTGGCTTGCAAATATAGCTTGTCAATGCAGTATAGAAGCCCCCACCAAATAGAAAACTCCATCTTGGCAGTTCTGCTGTGTGCTACTCTATGTACTCTGGCACAGCTGTCTAAGTAGTGCCCTGCAATGTGCTGCTGCAGTGCTCCCCACTCTGCCCAGGGGCTGCAGACAGCATGAGTCAAGGGGCTGCTTGCAAATGTCATCCTGCACAATGCATTAACCAGAGTTTACAAGTAGCATCTGGCTTTAAGTGGGGTGGGAAGAAAGTGGGAGTGCCTGTTTGGACGTCTTAAAATGTATTGTTGAAAAGAGCTGGAGGGGGAAAAAAAAGACTCTGTAGAGAAATGAATAAAGGAAAAGCTGTTACTGGGGTTTAGAGAGCAGAGAATGGCAGGAATTAATTCACCCCCCCTGCAACTAGCTTTCCTTAAAGTGCTCTCACTCCGACTACATGGATTTCTCTGCAATTCTGGGAGCACAAAACCTTTAGGCAGTAAGTAAAATTGATTATCATGTCCTTGCTTCTTCACACCAGCATCTTGTTTTTCTGACATCAATGCTGCAGAACTGCTGGGAGGCACCAACTGCCCCAGCCCTTAGAGCAGCTCTCTGTGGAGGATGATTTAGGTCACATCCTAAGTGGGTGTTTTAATTGTCCTTGATTTAATTACAGGTACTCACCTGTGCTAAACCAAGGTGGTCAGAGAGCACTTTGGAAAGCTAGTATTCTTTGAGGGATTTCAGCTGCAGCAAAATCTGACTCCCAGCAGAAACTCATGTAAGACTGAAACGACCAACCGTGGAGCTTCAGCCTCTGCCTCATAACATTTGTCCTGAAAGACCTCTGTGGAAAAAGCCTTTTTCAGCATGGAACCACTACCACCGGCATCTGTCTTCCCAAAAAGTACAAAGTTGTTTCGGCGCTCTGGTAAGTGTGAAAGTAAATGCCTAGTAGTGCCATTTTCCCTCTTTTCTTGAAATATATTACTTTTATAATGGAAAATAGCATCCAAATCCTACTTTTAAAAGAAATTAATTATTTTAGATATGTTAAGGAAACTCCTCCCTTTCCTTCACTAGTTGAAACAACACAATTACCCCAAAGCATAGACAGTCCTTATTTGCCTTCTAAGTCCTAGAAATGTTTTAGAGTAAATTTGTTTTGGGGGAAGAAGAACTGTCCAGCTGCTCCCTTCAGCCATGTGTTTTTTATTTATTAACTCATGCTCTGGGAGGATCAAGTTCACTTGGGGCTACCTAAATCTGAGAGAATTTGTTGTGTATCTATCTGAATAATAGATGTTCTTTCAGAAAGCCTTCCACATGAAAGATATTTCAGTATTTTTCATTGAAACAAAAAAAAAAAAAGCAAACTTCATTCAACCTGAAACAATATTTGTTTTTCTGATGTGCTTTAATTATGTTTGTTTTATTTCAAATGAAGTTTATGCAAATTTTGAAGAGGTTAAATTCTGAAAACTGTTTGGTTTCATTCTGAAAATGCCTTTTCATGTGTTCACTACATTTCCTAATGGTGTTGAATGGGATTTTTTGGTTTGTTTTGTTGTGGTTTTTTTTCCAGCAAGTACGTGTTCAGATGAACTATTTTATTAAGACTTGTGTCCTAATACTTTAAAACTTTTGTAANGACTTGTGTCCTAATACTTTAAAACTTTTGTAAGTCATGTTTCTTAGTAGATAGAGTCGTAGATCATAAATTCCTTTAAGCAGAGAATAATCTTGTGCGTCCAGATTGAGTTAGTTATTCCAATTCAAACAGGAAGAAAACTGGGAAAATGCTTTTATCAGCTTCTTTTACATGCTCATCCAAACCATGTTCCTTGGCAATACTTCTATCTTCTCTTAAGAAAAACCTCTTCAACAATTAACAGTCATGAAAAAGAAGATTATTAGGAGTAGTCAGCACGGATTCATAATGGGAAAATCATGCTTGATAAATCTGGTAGTCTTCTATGATGGTGTTGATTAGCTGGATGGATGAGGGAGAGCAACAGAGCTTGTCTACCTTGATTTCAGCAAGGCTTTTCACACTCTCACATAGCATTCTCATAAGTAACCCATTGTTCTACTTAAGAAGTGTGGGTAGATGAGCGGGCAGAGCTGAGACTGTTGTGACCAACAGTTGGAAGTCTGTAGCTAGTGGTGTTCTTCAGGGATCAGTATTGGGTCCAGTCTCATTCAATGTCTTCAACTTGAATGAAGGGAGGTAGTTTACCCTCAGCAGTTTTGATGGTGATACAAAACTAGGAGGAATAGCTGACATANATCTAGGAATAGCTGACATATCAGAAGGCTGTGCTGGCATTCAGTGAGATGTGGACAGGATGAAGATTTAGGTAGAGGGGAACTTCATGAAATTCAACAAAGGCAAGTGTAGGGTCTTGCAACTGAGGAGGAATAGCCCTGTGTACCAGTGCTGCTGGAAAGTATCTCTGAGGAAGAAGACCTCTTAGTCCTAGTAGATAACAAGTTATTCATGGAAGAGCAATGTACCAAGAAGGCCAATGGTATCCTGGGGCGCGTTAAGAGTCTTACCATCAGATAAAGGGAGGTTCCCTTCTCCCTTTACTCTGTCTTGTTGCACCTGGAGTATTGTGTCCAGTTTTGGCCTCCCCAGTTCAAAAGCAACAGATAACTACAGGAAAGAGCCACAAAGGTGATTAAAGCATCTCTCTTAGGAGGGAAGGCTGAGAGACATGGGGCTCTTTGGCCTGGAAAGGAGAAGACAGGAGAGATCTTATGATACTTATGATTATCTAAAGGGCAGACATCAATATGATCAGGTCAGACTCTTCTCAGTGGTGCCCAGCAATAGGACAAGGGGTAATGGGCACAAGCCAGGACACAGGAGGTTTTGCTTAACCATAAGGAAAAACTTCTGTGAAGGTGATAGAGCACTGGAACAGGTTGCTAAGAGGTTGTGGAGTCTCCTTCTCTGGAGATATTCAAAACTCACTTGAATGCATTCCTGTGCAACCCAATCTAGGTGAGCCTGTTTCAGCAGAGGGATTTGACTAGATGATTTCCAAAGGTCTCTCCCAACCCCTACCATTCTGTGAAATCAGTAAGTCTATGCACAAAAAGTAAGGTTTAAAATAGTATATTAGGGTGTTGGTGGGCATTCTTTCATGACTGCACATCTCCCAGAAAAATGAGGAATAGAGAAAGATGGGACTTACTATTTTGGTTTGAGTTCTTCTGCTTATTCATGGAGATGCTGATGGATGTTTCATACAAAACCTCTAACAAAACTTTATTAGTTTGAGTATCAGAAAGTATTGAGGTTAAAATTGTGTTCTGCTCGAAAAATTTCAGCTTTACATTAGATAAAAAACCTTGGGAGGGAAGAGCTGCTGTAATGTTGTAGTTAGTCTGCGATATTGAGCCTACGTATGTGGAAGATTAAATGATACATAAAAAGCTTTTGTGGGATGATAAGGACAGAAAGATTGATAACTGCAATTGTTGCTCCTTTGAACTGCTGGGCTTAACAGACTTTGTTTTGAACAATGGCTGACAGGCAAATAATAGAAGTGTGTGACACAATATCCAAACAGTGTCCCTGTAGTGGCCCGATAAGCTAGAAATGCTGGTAATGCAATCTATGCAGTTTTTAAATGACTTTTCATGAATAGAAAAGCAATTATGAAAAGGAGGAGAGAAATTTTAAAGAATAATGACTGTCCGGACTTCAAAGAGCTACCACACTTTTCAACTTTGAAGGAAAGGGCTGTCTTACAACAAAACACAAAATCAGGGAATTCAATGGGTGTTCTTGTTTCACGATGCTTCGTGGTTCCTAGACTGTTTGAATACTTGTATCATGCTTATTATTTTGTGTTAGGCTGAGCTGTGAGTGTTAGTAGTGGTTTAACCCTCTAGGAATGTCAGTTATTGGCATGTTTCATGTGGCTTGGAGATGTCTCAGTCTGTATATATAATCGAGCATCACTTTTTTGAAAGCAGGATCTGCAAGGATCTGTGTGCAAAGGCTTGTGCTTTAAAACACTTCAGCGAACACTTTGGTTGGGCAACTATGTATATGAAAGAAAATAGCATGAATGCATATGTTATTAAATTTCAGCATATGGAGAAACTGAACATGGGGTGTTTTTGGTGGGGCAAGGGGTAAAGAAGGTCCAGGTGTGCTCTCTGCAGCAGTGGACAGTCTTTTCCTCTATGGGTGCCAGACACCTGTCAAAAGAGATACAGGTTCATGACATGCTTTGCTTAACTGCAGCTGATTCAAAGACTCAGAATTGTTAAAGTTGTGCTTTTTGTGTGCAGCAAGAATGGTTTGTTTCTCAGCAGGGGAAAACAGGTCAGCATCTACCTAATAACACCCAAGCTGGTCATTCTAGTTACAGAAATCACAAGCAAAGATGGCACTTGTGATTCTGCTCACAAACCGACACTTCTTTTGTGCAGTACCATTGGCCTGCATCCAGGACCTGCCTCATGACTGCAATAAAAATATGCTTTCTTATCCTTGGATAGTTTCAGCTATGTACATTTCATCTATACATAATTTATGTTCTAACTGTAATTGTGAGGGTAAACTGGGATTACAATGTGACTCAAGAATGTCATTAATTGTTCCTTCCCATATACAAAATACATTAGGAAAAACATGCTTATTTTTAATCTCTTTTGGAGTTAGTAATTTTGAAGTAACAGAGAGATAATTTTCTTCCCTTTTTTTCTTTTTTTTTTGGTCCCCCAAAGCTTGTCAGAAGTCACCATCACCTCTTTTCTTTTCCCCTTTCCACTTCTAAATTCATTTAGTGGCCGTGAAAACTGTCAGATAAAGAGTGTTGCGTCTCAGAGCACAATATGGGCTGCACGTAAGCTTTCTCCATCTCACATGAGGGTTTTTTTGACAATGTATTTCTGGCAGAACAAGGGGAATTACTTAAAACGATTCATTTATCTGACAAATTTCGTCTCATTTCTGTTGGTCCGGAAATTGCCCAAGTAATTTTGAAGTTCTTGGAAGCTAATGCAAGTTATTTTTTAAACTATCCACTGTATGAAATACGTGGATAGCACTTTTTCTGAAGATTGTACTTGATAGTCAGGATCTGAGATTCATAGTTTAAGTAGTGTTAAGTCTAAAAGTTCAGACTTAAAATGACACACCTATTTAGAGATATTAAAATTCGTGGTTTGCATACTGAAAATGCATAAATGTCTGAAGCACGGCTTGAGAAACTAAAGCATAAAATGTTACTTCTTTATCACTCTAAATGACTGCAAACCCAAAATTTGTTTATTCCTAAAGGTGAATTGTTTTTAAGGGGTTAGGTTTTCGCTGCAATTTTTGCATATTTTAGTTTGTTTGGTTGGCATTGCTCAGAAGGCAACTGTTCTGTCCATTTCCCACAAAGCCCTGAGCTGCCCAAGGTGCTGCATGTTGAAAACAATGACAAGATTTTCACTGGTAAGGAGGATTCGGGGAGATCTTCCTCAGACCACTCCTGCACAGCATAGCTCATGACCTTGGATAAACAACACAGGGCTACACTTTCTTTTGGACCTGTTGCACCCTCTCTAGTCAGATCAAGTAATCTTAAGTGGAGTGATTTCCATGAAGATGTCTCTTCCGTTTTGTCCACCCCTCCATTTTGTCTGAACAAATGGGACAGCATGTGTCTCTAGCACCAATTTAAGGCACAAGTGTTTGACGAGCATTACATTGAATGTAGCTGGTGTCGCCTGTATATTAGCCTTTATAATTACAAATCATAAGCTCTTATCAGGGGAAGATATGATGACTAAATGGAGAGATGCTTCATTGGAAGGATCCTTATTTTCTTGGCTGAAGGCAAGCACTAGCATTTAAGATGCTTCAGGGCCTATAAAGACACTTCCTCAGTATTGCCTTGCAACATGGAGTCATCTGTCATGTTCCTGCAAAGCAGCCAAGTCTGAAACTCTTGGTGGAGATTATGGCTGCTGGACTTCTTCCAACAGGCAGAGCAGGGAATTGGGAAGAGCACATTAAACAGATTTTTTAGCTTTGCATTGGTTCCTCAGGATCCTTTGCTTGATCTGTTCCAGGTTTCCACAGAAGTCTGGGAAAATCTGTAGACCGGCTTGTTGCAGTCTGGACATGTCGTGTGCTGTTTGTATCCAATAAATGAGAGCAAAAATTAGGATATCTGCAAATAGGAAAACGGAAATGTACAGTTTCATGTAGCAGTAGACAAAACTGCACGTCTTTCATAACATGGGTGAATTTACTTTTCTCTAAATTTCATGTATTTGTCATGGGCTTGACATATTGTACCTGTCTTTCATGTTTCTCTTTCGATTCAGCTGCTAGGCTCTGAGTCTCCTGCCAGATGGATTACCATATGTAAAAAACTTGACTTTGCGGGAAGAGCAAAGTATTCTTACTGGCATTTGTTACCTACAAGTCATGACTAAAGCAGGACACCTAGGGTTAGCAGGTCCAGTGTAAATTTTTCCACTCTTTTGTCTCTAAATCTATATCTAAATTCTATGCCTGTAAGTGTTTCTTTACTTTTAGTTGTGCCTATATATATACTTGCAAGCATACGCACTTTTGATAATTGTTTGGGTTTATTTTTGCTGTGGTGGGAGAGATCTTGGACTAATCAAGGCACATAAATATTTCAGAGAGGGGAAAGGAGAATAAAATAGCATACCATGTCTGAAGAGGTTACTCCAGTTGGTAACTGTGTCAGTGATGCTACTTACATAGTGGAATAATCCAGTATGAAATGTGAAAGAAAATTTCCATTGCATTCTTACTAGGAGTTATTATAAACAATGACGAGAAGAGGATTTCAGATATCTTGACAGAGTCTAGCTAAATCCTTGAGCTCTGTAGAGATGCCATATCCAAATGTGTAAGAATATTTTTATTAGTTATATATATCCATTAAGATGGGGGAGTGGGAGAGGATGTTAATCCTAAAAAATACATTTAAAACATTTTAAACATTTAACAAGAAAAGAGCTGTCAAACAATACTGAGGCAGGACAAGGAATTTGAAGGTAGCAGTAGGGGGCCTTAGATGAGCAAGAACTATTTCTGCTCTTCCCTCCCTTGCTTCTAGTGCAGGAAACACTTGAGTTGAAGCTTGAAAGGCTGTCCAGGCTGGGGAAACAGTAGTCCAGCCAGCCATGGCAAGTGTGGCCTTTGGGAATAGGCAGCAGCAGGGCTCAGGGACTGTCAAAGTTTTAACAACCAGCCTAGGAAAATGCTGTGGTTTTTGCCAGCTGCTTCTACTGAATCAACTAAGCTAGCATAGACCCAAATTAACTATTTTAATTTTTAAATCTATAAACATGAATGCAACTATATCTGCAACAGGACAGGGATGGTTGCATCATGAGACTGGTACTGACAAAGAAAAATGCAATGAGGCAACAAAACACATAATGTTTAAGGAAGGCAATGAATAGTTAAATAAACGTATTTTCATTTGCCTGATGCCTCAAATCTGACTCGTGAAGATCTTTGCCCTGGCTAAATTGATACAATGCCCTCCAAATGGCTGATGATTCTTGTTAAAAGATCTTACAGTAACCTTCCAGTATCTGAAGGGGGCCTACAGGAAGGCTGGGGAGGGGCTATTTACAAGGTCTTGCAATGACAAGACTAGGGGTAATGGGTTTAAACTGGCAGAGGGGAGATTTAGACTGGATGCCAGGAGAAATTCTTTACAGTGAGGGTGATGAGGCACTGGCACAGGTTGCCCAGGGAGGTTGTGGATGCTCCCTCCCTGGAGGTGTTCAAGGCCAGGTTGGATGAGGCCTTAGGTGACCTGTTCTAGTGGGAGATGTCCCTGCCTATGGCGGGGGTTGGAACTAGATGACCCTTGAGGTCACTTCCAACCTTACCATTGTATGATTCTATGTCTTGTTTAAATGACTAGCATTGGAGGATATGTCTACTCTTGCCACACAATGAAGCTAATTGCTGTAACATGCAAAGTACTACCTGAACTAGTTAAGCAGTAATGAGTGGGGACAGATGACATGTTTGAAAAGAAGATGACTTCTATGTCAGTTTGCCTGAGATGTCTACAGAGTCCTATAGACACTTTTGAATGCAAAACCCCAGAAAGTCATACTTCACTTGCTCTAATTTCCCATTTCCTGGCATTTCATTGTTATTTCTTTTTTCTTTTTGCTGTTATACTGACCTGCTATCTGCAGATTTTCTGAACCTTGAACAGTAACTGTGACTTTGCTGGGAGAACTCTGAAACTCATTAACAGAAGGAATTGGCTTTAAGCGAATGTCACATCACATTAGTGTAATTCTCAGGCACTAGCTAGCTTTTAGCTTGGCCCATTCATCTGGGCAGAGTTCAAAATACCTCCTTGCTACATCATAGAGATGTTCTGATGATGCGAATTACTTTTGTCTGCATCTGTTTTGATTGATAATACAGGCAATTATTAACATTCTGCACACTGCAGGAGCTTTTCTTGGCCCTTGTCAGTGTAAGAGGACAGTACTGAGGAGGGAGGGAATTTGTAAGCAGTATCCTGGGGAAAATAACCTACAGAGTCTGTAAGTACTAGCAAGAAGTGCTACAATAATTAGATGCTGTGCATGTGTGCAGTACATACATACTGCATTAGGCACTTCTTGGGGTGCAGCATTGGGATCTCACGGTAATCAAGATGAAGGTATCTGAGGTGTACCAGCAGCCTTCCACAGCATTACTAGCACCTGCTTTTATGGGGGGAAGGAAAGGTAAAACAGAGCTGTGTCATTCACACATATAGCTAATGAATCCCTTCTAACAGCTCTTCCTGGGATACCTGTTAATTCATCATTTATTACAAGGACTGCAGAAATAGCCCAGAATATTAGTTTGCAGTTCTTTGTAAAGTTACCCTTAGAGTTCATAGAAGGATAGATCTTAAAATACTAGAAGAGCAAGAAGGGAATGAAGGATAATAGAAGGTACGATGGCCAAAAATTGCTTGGCATGCTTTGTAGACTGTGTAGAGGCTGCTTACACAACCTCTTCCTCCTCCCAGTTTGCAGAAAACCGAAAAGCAAAAAAAAAAAAAAAAAAAAATTATTGTGGTTGATGTATGACTAAGAGTCTAAATTTCAAAGCCCTCTAATGTCAATAGTTGCTTGTTTAGGGCCAGGAGCACTACTGAAAGTGTTTTCAAGTTCCTAGTGCACAGGAACAACTGAGAAAGTTTTAAAAGCTGGTTGAATACATACATAAGCAACTTTTGATCCTGAACTGCCAGTAGTAGATAAAGCAGTGAGTGTGTTTTCTTGGCTATGGTAGGTGTGCACAGTAAACAGGAAATGAAAGCAGCAGGGTCAGCTTTTCTGGGAATTTGAGCAATTAGATTGACAATACTGAGAAAGCTTAGTATTATTTTAAAATTTTCTTCCCTGACTGCAGAGCTCTCCTGCTTTTTATACAGTTTATGGTCCCAGTCGTGTCGTTGAAGGCACGTGGCCATCTGAGAATCAAATGCAGTCAGTTCTATCTGATTACTGACTAGTGTGGGCGCAGAGTCAAGGTCTTTGTTCCTCAGTCAGGGAGTAGAGATTGATCTCTTGAGTATGGTAGACTGTGAAGAAAGGGACAAATCTAACCAATGGAAATAATATGATGTGCCTCAAGGAGGCTGCCTCAGATGTGTCCAAGGAGCTTCCTTCCAGCATAGTTTAGCAATTCCAGAGCTGGCCTAACAGCGTGGTGTGTAATTCACACAGCCTCTGCCTCATGCAGCCCCTGCCTGCTTCTGTGTGTCACATTTTCCTTCTTGAGGCACAACTGGACCTAGAGGTAACTCAGGTCTCAAGACTCAGCTTGAAGCACAGACTGCCTCTGGTTTGCCAAGAGATATAAGTCACTGAGACTGGAGTTTGTTTCTTGCTAACTCAAACTCTGACAGCTCTGGGAAACACAGATCTCATTTGTGATCTTATTTGAACCTGTGAAGCTCGGCGACAAGGATATGGCCAAAATCATATCTGGTTTTATGGAGCGTAATAGGATCTGCAAATGTTTTAGCCCAGACTGAGACTTATTTGTTGTTACATTTGGAAATCTCTTGGCTGAGTGCAATGAATACAAAACAAAGCAACTAGATCCTTTCCTTTTGGCTTATGTAGTAAACACGGGACAAAATATTTTTTCCTACATCATTAGTTCACTCTTTCTTCACATACAACTGCACGAATTCTGCTAGTGTTACTGATAGTGATGAAAAGGTATACCAATATAATTTTGCTCCATAAAATCCAGGACTTGTATTTAAGAGCATAAGAAGGGCATGCCCAAATGAGAGTCATGTCTGAGACATTTGTGGACATCTACTGTTACTGAATGGATTATACATGGTGTACCAGCAGCCCAAAGTTAATGAAAGGGCAATGAGGACCTCATCACAAAAAAAAGAAAAAAAAAATCTTTGGGGAGAGGGATTTAGTGTGTTTGCCATTGGTCTGAATTTTAGGGGTCTCAGGTGATGGTTTGAATGAGTCATTGATGCATCATTTCACTAGGGAAATTCATACAGTCAGATATCAATTTCCCCTGACATTCACAGCCCTCATAGGGTTCCTGGTATTGGTTATTTGTTGCAAGGCAAAAAGAATTAGATTTTCATACTCTTTAAGTGAGACAAAGTCGGAGAAATGCTTAAGACAAACAAGGTCATCTGTGCATGGCTCTGTTAGATTTCATTTCACTCACACAAAAAGTAATAGCTGGTTTTATTTTGTTGCAGCTTTTCTTCACCTCAGTGTTGGGTTTTTGGGGGTTTTTTTTAAGCCAATATGAAAGACACAATAGAGATGAAGAAAAAAAAAACCTTGCACAATTTGCAGCAGAGGGAGCATTAATCTCATGATAGAGGACTGGTGACTTTTGGCTTCCAGCTTCAGAGTTACAAATTGATACTGAGATTTTTTTTTTTTTCATTAATACCAGTACTAACTATGACTGGAGCTTTTTCAAAATTGCATTCTTATGTGCCAGAGTAGGACCACAGGAAGTCAGGATATGGAAGGGACCCAAAGAGATCATCTAGTTCAACCCCTCTGCCAGAGCAGGACCATACAATCTATCTCAGATCACAGAGGAATGCATCCAGATGGGCCTTGAAAATCTCCAGAAAAGGGGACTCCTAAACCTCTCTGGGGAGCCTGTTCCAGTGCTCTGTGAGTCTTACAGTAAAGTTCCCTCTTGTGTTGAGGTGGAACTTCTTGTGCTGCAACTTACATCTATTGCTCCTTGTCCTATCACAGGGAGCAAGGGAGAAGTGCCTGTCCCCCCACTCCTGACACACAGCCCTCAGATATTTACAAATGTTTATTAAATCCCCTCTCAGTCTTCTCTTCTCCAGACTAAAAGCACCAAGTCCCTCAGCCTCTCCTCATCAGGCAGTGCTCCAGTGCCCCAACCATCCTCATAGCCATCTGCTGGACCCTCTCCAGCAAATCCCTGTCCCTCTTAAACTGGGGAGCCCAAAATTGAATGCAGTACTCAAGATGAGGACTCACCATGGCAGAGTGGAGGGGGATGAGAACCTCCCTTGATCTGCTGGACACACTCTTCCTAATACACCCCAAGATCCCATTGGCCTTCTTGGCCACGAGGGCATGTTGCTGTCCCATGGATAACTTGTTAGCCACCAGGATTCCCAAGTCCCTCTCCACAGGGCTGCTCTCCAGCACATCCCCTCCCAACCTGTACTGGTGCAGTTTATTATTCCTCCCCAGGTGCAGGACTCTGAATTTGTCCTTGTTGAACCTCATTTGGCTCCTCTGTGCCCAGCTCTCCAGTCTGTCCAGGTCTCGCTGGATGGCCACACAGCCTTCAGCTGTATCAGGCCTCCCAGTTTGGTGTCATCAGCAAACCTGCTGAGCAGACACTGTGCCCTCTTCAATGTCATTGATGAAGATGCTAAATGGCACTGGACCCAGCACTGATCCCTGGAGGACTCCAGTAGTTATAGCTCTCCAGCTGGACCAGACACGATTGCCTAACCCATCCCTTGTACACATTCATGAAATGTATTCAAAGCAAGGCTTCTCTTGGCATATCCAGTTGTTCTCTGACCATGCTGGGAATTTCTTCTCTATATTCACTCAAGTTTTTTTCTGTACTTCACACAACACAAATGGTATCTGAGATAGTGAACAGTGAGATTTAAGTCACAGAATTCTCCTCAGAAATGCAAAGTGACAGGTCGAGCAGTTGGATATAGTACCACAGTTCCTCAGGCTTTCTTTTCACTTACCACTATGAGGAAAGTATCTTCAATCTTCCAAATAAGCAAATTACTTTGATCTGAAAAGTGCCAGAAAGTATTAGGCATTTCTTAGGAATTAATCTAGATAAATGAAAGGCTGTCCTAGGCAGGGAAGTCTTGTATCTATAACCTACTGCTCTTTATTCCACATGGAGCATTTCAATAACTACACAGGAGTTGCATTCCAGTGATTTCCCCACACTGGACATTAATGATTCACACTGAAGTTTGTATATTCATAATGTGGAGCTGCATAATCTGAAAAACATATCTAGGCACTTCCTCCTAATTTACTGACAGGTCCTCAATTCAGCCTAATTTAATGGTAGTCAGTGTATAAAGCAAACTCCATTGTAATATTGGCGTAAAGGAGGTGTCCAGTAACAACTCCGTGAGCAGCAAAGATGGAGGAGCTTTCTAGAGAGGAGTACAATGAGTTTTGTGTCTTGAGGCTTCAGATGCTTTCTGTAGCATCCTGTGGTGATAAGCAGGAGCCACAGTAGGCTGGGGAGAGAACTGCAGCAGTCACACAAGGACAAGGGCACACCTCATGTTGGCAAGCCTCTAGTGGTTACTTTTGCATGCTAGTACTAAGGTGGTCACAGTACGCCAGCACTGCAGAAACAACGGTTGAGAGTTTCATTCTGTTAGTCCGCTCTCCAATTTCCCTTGAGAAATCACATTCCTGCTGATGCCATCTGTGGTCTTCTCATTATTTCTCCTTCTGGGGGACTGGGACACAGCCTCTCCAGGTTTACAATGCCCTGCTGTGACTAGAGCCATTGTCTCAATGCTGATAAGAATTTTACTGCTATCAGATTACTACTTGAAGTAGTGGACCAGTTTTTTGTTTTATCTTCTTAAAAACTGTAGATAGTGCCTGTAAACACTGCAATAGAAATGCTGTTGATCCCTGAAGGACAGAAGAGTTTTTGTTTGTAGAACTCTGAGGGTTTGTTTTTTTCTGGTTGGTCAACTGGAGAGAGACGATAGTTCTCCTACGGGACCTTTGTTCATTGTAGTGAACTGGTTTTGATCAGATACTGAATTGCGAAGCATACAAGGAATGCACAATGGTACTTAGCTCAGGCCTTGCTTCCACTCATTTTCTGGTGTAACCAGTCCAGCAAACCATCAGCTGTTTTGGTGTATGCCTTCCTGCTGCTCCTTTTTGTCAGGCAGTCTCCTTGGGCAATGGGAACTTATGCTGACATTAGAACAGGTCTCTGGAAGGAAGGCAGAGACCCAAGCAAGGCCTGGGGCCTTGGCTTCTCACCTTCTAGGAGGGTGCCCTAACCATCAGGCCATTAGTCCACTTCTATATGTGAAAACTCTTTTTGTGCCCAGTAGAGGAACTGACAAATTAAGAACTTGCACCTTAGTGACTTGCTGTTTAGCCTCCATTAAAGCAAACATAACCTGGTGTTTCTGCTGAGGAGCAAATGTAAATCTTCCAGTTGGAGCTAAGAAGCCAAAGTACTTCACATAACAACAAAACAAGAAAAGTTAACTTCTTGCACACAGTAAATTTCTCTCCACATGGAAGCAACCCAGCAGTCAGATCTCCTCTTAGAACAGGGCCTCATCTAAAGAGTCCTCACCCATCCTTGGTGAGTGCATACAGATATGTCCTTGTAACTGTGGGGAGATTTTCCTTTTCTGAGTGTGTGCATGCACATTTTGGCTCATCTCTCCCTAGCAGTTTAACTAGCTGTGCAGCAGTATATTCCCAACTGACATCTGAATTTAATTTTACAGAATAAATTGCAATAAATGTACAGTTTCCAGGAGGCTGTTGCTGTCTGGTTTGTGTGTGCCTCCGTGACTACTCCAGGTGAGGTCTCCCCAGAGTAGTCACAAAACTACTTCTTTTGGTCTGCAGACCATACTCTTTTTGATGTAGCCCAGGATACAATTTGCCGTCTGGGCTGTGAAGGACCCCTTAGTGACATCACTTGTTACCCATCTCCATCAGACCTCGAGGCATTGACTGCTACCCTCTGGATGCAACCTTCCAGACAAGTCCTTATCCACTGAGCAGTTCACCCATAAAATCCGTATCTCTCCAACTCAGACAGAAAGATGTCATGGAGGACTGTGAAAGGCATTGCAGAAGTCCAGATAGATGACAGCTTTTGGTCTTTCCTTGTTCGCTGATATAGCTACTCCACTGTAGAAAGCCATTATGCTGGCGAGGTGGGACTTGCCCTTGGTGAAGCCATGCTGGCTGTCTCTCATCTCCCTGTCTTTCATGTACCTTATCAGGTCTTATAGGAGGATTTCTTCCATAATCTTCCCAGGCACAGACATGAGACTGACAGGTCACTAGTTCCCATGGTCCTCTTTTTTACCATTTTTTAAAGTAGGTGCAATGTTTCTCTTCTTGTGGTCACCAGGGACTTCACCTGACTGCCAGGACTTTTTCAGATATCATGGAGTGGCTTGACAACTACATCAGTGCCCTACCAGGACAATCAGCCAATTCCCTCAGGATTCTGGGATGTATCTCATCAGGTCCCATAGACTTGTATCTAGTACCTGAAGCTAGATTCCTTACATTCCTCCTGGATTTAAGTAATATGCAAAATACTGCTTTTATAATTTTTGTGAAAGGCTTTTTTAGCTGCAGTGTGTCATTTCCCCTCTTGGCTCAAATGAGCTCCATTTTCTTACCCTGAAAGCAGAGACAGTCAGAAGATCCATAACTAAGGGAAAAGCCTACCTCCCAACACTGATACATCTCTTTCCTAGGAGGGCAGTGTTTGAATTGAGAAGAAGAGTTATACTTTGCTGCATTCCCCTGCCTTATTCCACGTGCCACAAGAAATCAAGAGATGAGGCAGCTGCTAATATTACTATTACTTATATGGTCATGAAGACAAACAGCTCTTAACAGATAACTGTGCTAGTAGTTTGGGAGCTTTGGTCACCTGTGGGCCTGGGATTGTTTGTTTATTTCTTACCAAGCCCACAGTCCTGTGTTGCTCTCCTGCAGCTCAACACCATGCCAAATTAGATAGAAATTATATCTGTGATTGCACAGCTTATGCTGAATCCTCATTGCAGGAGGATCCAGATCATCACTGGAACAAAATACAAGCTGATAATAATCCCTGCTATTAGTCCATTTAAAATGGGTCAAAAAGACCACCTAATTGTCATAATTGCCTTCTGGCATTGCCTGTGCAACAAACCTTTTGGCTCCATGTGTAGACATTTGTCCAACAGTAGGCATTCCTATACCTAATAACTGAGCTCAAAGATTGATACTTCCATTTCACGTAGCCGCCATCTGCTGCCGCTAGTGTTGTCAACAAAGAATCTTGATCACTGTTCTCACAAACAGCACTAGTGTTGTCTCTCTGATTTTCAATGCTACTTTTCTGAAAGGACTTGCTATTATTGGAATGGCATGAATAAACCAAAATACTCATAGAAACAATCTACTAGGTGAACATAGACATTAACTAGTTCGTTTAGTCCACACTTTGAGGCAGGATAACATAAAAAGCCAAACTGCATGCTATGTTCATCTGCAGAATGGCTAAGTACAACTTTGGAACAATAACACTATTCTGAGTGGTTTAGGCTTGATGCTGTCACCTGCAGCAATTGTGTGTAGTTTGCTGATAGTGACATTGAAATGAGGGAGGCTATCATTTCCCTGGGTTCTTTATAGCCCTGGCATTTGTAATGAGAAGATAGGATAGTGCCTTTTGAGCCAAACCCAAAAGAACTCAGACTACATTTAGCACTTCCTCATGCATGTTTTTGTTTACATTCATTCTTAGATGTGGGGGTACACGTGCTGCTACCTATCCTCCTATGGGAACTCTGGACTGCTTCCATCTCCAATAACTGAAATGGAGCTTTTAGCAGACTGTCATAAATTCCATATGTCCTGTTGTAGAACACTCCAAATTCCTTCCTTCCCCCCCGCCCCAGTCTTCAGGGGTTTGAACAGGGAGGAGAACGTGTGAAAACTGCTTCCCCCCATCCTTGCGGGCTTGAAGTGGGAAGAGCAAAAGGTGCCTTTCTCCACATGTGTACTGACCCATGTGGAAGCCCATGCTGGGAATTGGGCTGGTGGTTGGCTGGGTTCTTTCTGCCCAGTATAAAATGGCAAACAGACCCTTTGACTAGAAAACCATAAACAGAGCAAGGGAAAAAGGTGCCTGTTGCCTGCCTTGACAGAGTTTGTGCCTCAACAGAGTACCCACTTAGAGAGTTCGTGTTTTGGACGGTCCCTGCTTTTGGATGGTTCTCCCCACTTTTGCACCATTCTGTGCACGTTTGCAAGATTGGCAAGTCCTGGGGTCCATTTGAGAGAGCTGCCAGCAGCACTCAGATCCAACTGCTCTTGGACCATACTGCAGCTGACTTCCTGGCTGCTATTCCGAGCTGGGAAGGTGCTAATAGTTTGGCTCTTCCCTGCTGCTGAGGCGGCATTGTTCCACGATTATCCCACTCGTGGAAGAAGTGCTTGAGACACTTCTGAGTTTGGCAGCTTTTCCACCCACTTTGGATTTTGACGTTTGGATCCACAATTGGATATTGCTTGCAGCATAAGAAGGCTGCTTCCGCAGAGAAATCCAACAAGGGATCATCACCAAATGCCTGTCTCACCTCCGTGAGTAAAACCTGCTGGTTCCTTAACTCTCTGCTCAGCCTACATATTAGTGGGGTAAAGCTGTGTTTGTAGCTTAGCCTTTTCCATTTTCTGACTTCCTAAATCTCTAAATTTGCCCATAACATCCTGTGAAGAATTCCTGACTGAATTAGAGCCTGTAAATAAACCTAACTAATTCTGTATATAGTTTGGGGGCGAGGTTTTTCAGGAAAACAAAATAATTCTATTTTTATAATTTCTGACTCAGCCACATTGATTCCTTGCCTTCACGACAGACATTTAAACTTAGAATCCTTGTGACCATGAAAGCAGACTCACATAGGTCCCACACTGCAGTGTCAGAAGCTCTTTGGCTGCCCTCTGGGGCTAGCAGAAGTGACACATGAAGACCTCATGGCACAGACCAAGCCTGGGAGGAGGTGACTCTGGACTGGGATATTTGAAATGTTTTGGCATTTCAAACTACCCAATGCTTTGGGCTGAGCATTTTGAGTGGCAGTTATATATGTTCTATACCAATCTCTGAGAGCCAAATGGAGTGGATTTAATGTCAGAACGCATTTTCCAGGGATCGAAGCAGTTTATAGAAATAATTTATTTTTACCTTTTTAGTGAAAAGAAATATGATAAATGTTAAAATGTCCCTTAATTCATGAGCTTTATATCCCTGGGGTATGATTAGCACTAGATAACTAGATCTCCCACTGCTGTGCCCCGTTGCTTAGTTACGCTACACAAGTGTACTGTGCTTTCATTTCCTGTCTTGTGTGAGCAGAACCAGTGTGATATAAAAGTTCAAAAGAGTGAAAGACTCTGAGAATGCTCTCAGCTGTATTCCAAATTGCTTGGACTCCAGTGACGCTACACGCACTGCGCTTGGTGTGAATGGAAAGAAGCTCATTCTGATCATGGGTGTAAATCAGCAGACACTCCATTGCAGCTGCTAGAATAAAGCAGTGCAAGCAAAGTCAGAATCATGGACAAAACATGGATCCATAAGGGGAAATAATTTGTTTTAATTAAGAGATTAACAGAGGTATGATAAATTTTAAAGGCCTTGGAAAAGCTAGTGTTTGCTCTTAAGCAAATATTGATTCCTAAGAAAAAAATAAGAGATTGCACATTTATCTCCTAAAACAGAACTGCCTTGAAGAGCTGGAAACTTGGGGGAGTACACTGTGTCTTTCTTCTTACCTGTTTTATTAGTGAGGTTCGGGTGTATTATGTAAAAGCAGAATTCACACGTAACGAATCTCTTAGAAGCCACTGGGTCTGGCGTAACTCGGAAATCTGAGGGAAGCTTTGTGCAGAAAACTGTGAAGGCCTGTGATGGAGAGAGGCAGACAGGAGATGGACAGGTCTCCTGGACATGTGAGAGTTGCAGAGTGAGACTTCTGTTCACCCAGGAGATCATCTGCTGACTGTAGGAAGTACTAATACATGTCTTTCGCAACTCTCTCTTACTGTCAAAATACTTTTTATTTTATTGGTCTTGCTAATGAATTCTTAAATACACACACATAAAGTTCTCATAGGAATGAAGAGAAAACACGATCCTGCTTGAAAAAATTATCTGGCAGTTTAAACTGTTTTGTATAAATTTTAGAACACCTGACTCTAAATACATGTCCGTGTGATGAAAGCAGTTTCCTTGAGAGACTGCAAATGTTATTTTGCTCACAATAGTTACAAAGCCTGTAACAGCAGCTTCTATTTGTTCTTTTTCATGGATGGGTCCTCCATTAAAAATCAGAGTGAAATAGAGAGGGTAATATGTTAGTTAATTCCATCAGACTAAACTGGGTCAAAGATCTCCAGATCCTTCTCCTGTAGTATTTTGGTTAGCTTTTGTCTGTCTCTCTCTTTTTTCTTTTTTCTTTTTTTTTTTTTTTTCTTTTTTGATAGAGGGCATGGAGAAAAGATGCGTCCAATTATATTTACAGCAACACCTTTTCATAGTGATTTAACAAGTGTTTGTGAGAACTTAATTTCCCACTTGCACTGGGGATGCAAAGGAATTGATGATGTAGTAAGGCAAAGAACTGGCAAACAGGAAGATGGATACTCATGAACTGGTAGTATGGTTGTTAGATTTTGAATGGTGAACAAAAGAAGCACTTTTCTGGCAAAGAATTGGCCTGAATGCTCTCATTCCTCAACGGTTCTTAAGAGTTCTGTCAATCAGCAATTGTTTTCTTCAGAGTTTTGAGTGCTCCTAGTGCTGCAGTTGTTTCATGAACTGGGTGGGAATCACTTCAGCAGAGCTCAGTGATCAAATTCAGGGAATCTTGGGGTGTACAGTTGTTATTGTTTTCCTTCAACTGACCAGTGATAGGTGGTATCTCCAAAGTGGTAATTCTAAAGCAGTTGGTTTCCAACCATTACCATTTTTATTTTCTAGTATTTCTATGTTCATAATAGATATGTGCTACCTCAGATACAATCTTTTTATTCTCAGCAACATTTTACACTGTGATCCTTACTTTTAACATCCTTGTTTGTAAAGGAGCCAGCCTTCCTGTATCACAGACAGATGCATACTTTACCAGGAAAACAGTTCCTTTCCTGGTTGCTTATTAGTGTGAAAGAAGATTTACTTTTATTCTAGGGAGCCAGTCATTCTTCCCCTGTTACCTATAATAGTTACAGTATTGCTTATTTAACTAGAGATGCATAAGGACAAGAGGTCTTACTTTCACTTAAAGTATCTCTAAGGCAATCATCATCAGGCTTCTTGGTTGAGAGCTTTTGCCTGGTCTTCATCTGACAAGACAATAAACTTGAAGATGTGTGGGAATGAAGAGGGTTGATTTGGTCCAAGAGGATTTGATGCATTAATCACATTAGGTAGAGACAAAGGAGTCTGCCTTTTTTTCAGTTTGGGATTTTTTTACCTATTTGATGTGAACACAACCAGCCAGTAAGGTAACAATCAACCATGTAAAATCACCAAATGAAAGGAGAGAAGGAAAATGCATACCAGTACTGATTTTTTTTTTTAATTATTGTTATTTTATTTTGTTTTCCCTGAAGCGGAAATCTATATATTTCTTTCTTACTATTTTAATATGTTTTAGTACAGTGACTTCCTGTTTAACATGATAGAAAATACGGTTGGTGGAGCACTCAGTGTATCATTAAAAGGCATAACAAGTACTTACAATAAATAAAAAAAAACTCATCAGGAGAGAAAGAATTTTTTGAACTAGATGCAGTGAAGTAAAGCCTCTGTGCCTTCCCACCTCACCACAGAGAGTTTGAGGATGTGCTAGTGGCTGCAGCCTGGCCATGCAAGAGCTGCCTGGGAAGAGGTATTCTAGGTGTTCTAGCCTCCCTCTTGCTGCCTGGTCAGCTGCTCCATCAGATAATACATGGGGCTGAAAGGCCCATGCCTTGTTTCTGCTTAGAGAAGCACCAGAGCTCATGGAAGGGAATTCCACCAGCTCCACGTTTCCTCTCCAAAGGACTGTGACAGCTCAGACCTCTCTCATCCAAACAGATTTCCAAGTCCCTGAGTGCAATGCCAAGAGGAAAAAAAAAAAAAAAGGAGGATTAGACTAACATCTTACAACGCCACAACTGTAATTGCTACCCAAGAGAGGTGGCAACGCATAATTTTTAAGCTATATATCCCCCCTGAGATAATACGTAAGCTATCCAGCAAGTGTTTGATTTGCCTTCCTGACTAAAAGTCATTCAGAGAGAAACCTGACAAGTTGGAAATGCCTAGACAGCATGAGAGTGCTTAAAACAGGAGGGATCACGCCCATCTTATTTCTTTCCTGAGTAACATCAATGCAATTTGAGATTGTTTTAAATCAATATGCATGATAATTAAATATTCTGTTTGAAAAATTAAAAATTGATTTTCACCAGGAGGATATTTTAGTAAGGTCAGTAGGGTGATGGCAATGAGTAAATCAGCTTTTGTTCACAGTTTACAAAATCTCTATTGCAATAACTTAGATTTGTAAGTGTTCGTAAATCTAGTTTCCCCTGAGGGAAAAGTAGTATTCAGGACCTTCTCCAGCCAGAGGAGATTAGCTCTACTGCTTCTATCAATAAGCACTAATTGACTTTAAAGGAGCTCTGCTGACTTACGCCTGCCAAAAGTCTGGCTCTTTGAGCCTTCTCTAACTGCTTCTGCTTGCTGCCTCAGACAGCACTTGGTTAGACACGAACTGGTGTCCTCTGTCCTGCACAGATATCAAAGACCCTATGGCACCTTTGCTAAGTGAAAAGCAGTGCTCAGTGGTCTTGAGCTAAACCTACCCTCTGCTCCATTGGTCTTCAGCTAAGTATACCACCTGCACCATTCTGCTGCCTGTCTGCCACTTATTCCTTCACTAGCAATGACCAGATATAGGCTGCTCAGTTCTGAAGCTCTGGTGTGAGTAATATCTGTAATGTCATTGCTTGTAAGACTGTGCTTGTAGTTTTTCAACTTTCTGACTTATCCAAGCATAAAAAGTGTTTAAAACCATAGATGTGGTTTGATGAGCTAGAGAGGTATGAAGAGTTGCCTGTGACTCCCAGGTTCTTGCATAATTTTAAAAGTTTACAGTGCAGAGCAATCTCTTACTAGGCTTGGACAACAAGGCTATATGCCTGGATGAATATCCTGGTTGGGAAGATGGCTGTCTTGTCAGAGTGGTATGCCGCATTTTATTCTAAGGGGATGGGATCTCATGAGATGTGTTCCTTCCCCATGACAAACCCTCAAACCAGCCCAAGGGTCAGCAAGAGATTCCATGAGCTAGTCCTACTGTTGGTAACAGGATTCTGAAGCTATTTCTTACTCTTTTTGTGATCCTACTGCTTGAGATCAGTGGAGTGTATGGTATTTGTTACACGTGCAAATCTAGACCTAAATTCTGTTAACTCGCATGGCTTCCTTTAGACACTTGCACAGACCTAACAGCCATATATATGAAGGTATGTGTTCATCAAGCAAGGTTTACGCTCACCAAACTGAATTTACAAATCTGAGGATAAAGCAGAACTATCCAGGTCCAGTTTTTCATGAGTACAACCTTAAACTCAACCTTTCCTAACTTATCTGTTTTCAATTTTATCACTAAA
>VWYK01059468.1:20568-54979 GCA_013399775.1 Semnornis frantzii | reverse complement strand
AATTCCCTGAAAGAAGGGTGGAGCGAGGTGGGGGTTGGCTTCTTCTTCCAAGGAACACAGAATCACAGAACTTTAGAGGTTGGAAGAGATCTCCAGAGATCATCGAGTCCAGCCCCCTGCCAAGCAGGATCCCCTAGAGTAGTTCACACAGGAGTGCATCCAGGTGGGTTTGGAAAGTCTCCAGAGAAGGACACTCCACAACCTCTCTGGGCAGCCTGCTCCAGGGCTCTGGCACCCTCACACCAAAGAAGTTTCTCCTCATGTTGAGCTGAAACCTTCTCTGTTCCAGTTTGGAGCTGTTGCTCCTTGGCTCAGTGCTGCTGAGCACCAAACAGAGCTTGGCCCCAGGCACTGACACCCACCCCTCAGGGATTTGTACACATTGATCAGATCTCCTCTGAGTCATCTCCAAGACTAACCAGTCCCAGGAAGAACTGACAGGACAAGGGGAAATGGCCTCAAGTTGCACCAAGGGAGGTTTAGGTTGCACATCAGAAGAAAATTCCTCCCTGAAAGGCTTCTGAAACACTGGAACAGGCTTCTCAGGACAAGAGGTTAAATCCCTATCCCTTAAGTTGTTTAAAAGGCACAGACATGATGCCGAGGAACATGGTTGAGCACCAGCCTTGGTAGAGCTAATGGTTGGAGTCTATCTTAAAGGTTTTTGCCAAGCAAAATGATTTTAGTGATTCCTAATATCCTTTGAATAGTAATCAGGGGCTCTAGAGCTTATGAATCACTAAATTCTCACCAACCAAGCTGTAGCAGACTTGAGCCTTAACATGCACACTGAGAAAGGACCCCAATAACTCATACAGCAAAACCTCAGCTGGAACTGTCACAGACTATTACACAACTGCTGCACTCAGAGCCAAAGGTGGCTGCATTTCAGCAAGCAGAGAGCTTGCACAACGGGAACAACTCCGGGGATGAAAAAGTACTGCACAAGTCATTCATAGTATCACTACTGCTCCAGCCCTGAAATTGGCTGCATGCATCACAACACTCCCACTGGCTGGAGAAAAAAAAAAAAAAAGCCACCAAAGCAGGACTGTCAGGGCTTGGCCATACAGCCTAGGGCTGCTTACACCTGTTAGCTTTGTTATTTTTGGCCACAGCAGTGGAGGGGTCCAGTTGAAGTGTTGATTTCACTACAGCTACGGGATACTCTTCGACCTGTTGGCAAATTCAATCAAGCAGAGGTCTCTGTGCTTGGTGTCACAGGCAGCAAAGTGTAATGCAAGAGAGAGCATGGAAAATGAAGATGTGAGCCCCTCTTCTGATCATAGAGGTGTAGGGTTGGAAGGGTGGTGTGGAACTCTAAAGGAAGCAAGTACCAATGAACTCTGAAGTGAACCCGTGCTAGTTTTCTTCTCCCATCTCTCCTAGTTCTGCTGTTGCCTTGGAGTCATTTCCCTTTGGTTGTGTTTAAGTAGGCAAAGAGCAGCTTAAAAGAAGGATAAAAAAAACTAGCTGAAGACCAAAGGCTTTAGGCAGAATTTTACATTACTGATAACAACAAAATTCAAATGTTTTAATCATAGAAAGGTTTGGGTTAGAAGAGAACTTAAATATCATCCAGTTCCAACCCCTCTACCACAGGCAGGGACACCTAGACCAGGTTGCTCCAATCTGGCCTTGAACACTCTCATGTTGGGGGCATCCACATTATCCCTGGGCAACCTGTTCCAGTGTTTTACCACCCTCACTGGAAAGAATTTCTTCCTATTATTCATTCTAAATTGACCCTGTTCCTTCTTAAAGCCATTCCTCACCATCCTATCACTCGAAGCCTTTGTAAAAAGTCCCTCCCCAGATTTCCTGTAGCCCACTTCAGGTACTGGAAGGCTGCTCTAAGGTCTCCCTGGAGCCTTCTCAATGCTTCCAGTGATGCAATGGTTCTGCTGATGTAAGCAAAGACAAAACACAACATGATTATGTCCCTATCAGACAAGCAGTTTGGGCTGAACAATTACAGAATCGTTTAGGCTGGAAAAGACCTTTAAAATCAAGTCCAACCATTAACCCAACACTACCAAGTCCACTGACAAGCCATGCACACAACCTTGGCCCATGGATCCAGCCTGGACAGGTCCCTCTGTATACCCTTTCTGCCCTCAAGCAGATCAGCACTCAAACCCAACTTGGTGTCATCTGCACATTTTATCTATCCCACACTGCCAGCCCATTAAGCTTCTGCCTCCTGCAATCAGCCATTTAGGGCCCTCCTGAACAGGAGTTTGCACCCTGAACAGTTGTTTTGTGTCTGGTTTTAGGGGTTTTGTTTCACTTCAATAGCCCCTGATGGCAATTTAAAAACCTATTCATGTTTTTGGCCTCCACAATCTCCTGTGCTGGCGCATTCCAAAATTTCCTTCTGTGCTATTTAAGAACACTTCACGTTTGCATGCTGCCTGTCTCTTGTGTTGTGCAAAAATTATGTTCTATGCACCGTTCCCACACTGCTCACAGCTTCACAGGCCCCCTCCATAACTCTCTTCAGTGTTCTCTTTGCAGAGTTGAAAAATCCTAAACAATTCCATCTCTCTTCACAGAGCAGTTGCTTCATAATTTTGATCACTCCATCTCCTCACTGTGCCTTCTCAAGTTACTGTCTAACCTTTGCAGGACCAGGCTGCTGTTTGAAACAAGCCATACTTTTGCTAGTCACTGCTAAAAGTCATAGTTGCAATTAAACAGTAAATCATCATCAGAGTTAAAAACTTCTTTCATTCATAAATGTATGGGGCAAAGGAGCATTTGCAAGTGACTCTGTCATTTACATGGGATGTGGTGGTCCAAAAACCTCTCACATAAAAGTTTTAGACCTTAGGGCACTGCCTTAAATTAAAAAAAAAACCATAATTAATGTTGAGTAGAAAATACACTTAAGCATTAAAAAATTCAACTTTAAGAGCACTGCCTTAAATGAAAAAAAACATAATTAGCATTGAGTAGAAAATACATTTAAGCATAAAAAAATTCAACTTTAAAGGCATTGCCTTAAATGAAAAAAAAAAAAACCATAATTAATGTTGAGTAGAAAATATATTTAAGCATAAAAGAATTCAACTTTAAGGGCACTACCTTAAATGAAAAATTGTAATTAATGATGAGTAGAAAATATGTTTAAGTGCCAAAAATGTCAATCTTAAAATTTGCAGCCTTCAACCTTGCAATGAAGCTTCCCCACTAGCCCCAAGTCAGCACTGGAGCACTGAGAGCAGAAGCTGATGATTTCTTTGTTGCTACCAAGTAGATTTGCTATTGCATGACAGAGAGAAAGTAAAAATACTGTTCTGCCTGCCCCATAATTCTCTTCTCCAGACCTCTCAGAATACCCAAGTGTGGTAGAATGAAAGCTCTTAGCACTCCAGAGGGGCAGAGAACCTAACAGTTTCACAAAGACAGATTCTGTCACACAGTGACTGCATGAGAATGATGCTGACCATATCTGTAATTAAAGAAAAGCAGCAGTTATGCAGAGGTAAACCCTCAGCTGTATGACGTTGTCACTCTGGGCAGACAGACACTGTGGAGAAATACCAAAGAGAGCATATGGGGCAGTAAATCAGCCATTGGGCCTAAGAAGATCTCAGGCAGGCAAAAAAACCCACGGCAAGCCGAAACAGCTGTGCCCCAGGAAACAGCAGAACAAATGGATTTACTACCTCCTGACTACAGCCATACCAATACAACTGTGCAGAGCAGCAGGGTGAGCGAGGGAAACTGAGAACTGGAAGTTAATTTATGTGATAAACAAGTTATAAATAATCCAAAGTGCTGCTTCGTTTCAGTATTTAAGGCTGTGTTTTGCTCAGAACGGAAAACGTCGATGACTAACGCGAACAGGAAAACTCCGCTGTCAGACCCTGAGAATCATAGAATCACAGAATGGTAAGGTTGGAAGGGACCTCAAAGCTCATCCAGTCCCAACCCCCTGCCATAGGCAGGGACACCTCCCACTAGCACAGCTCACTCAAGGCCTCCTCCAACCTGGCCTTGAACGCCTCCAGGCAGGGAGCAGCCACAACCTCCCTGGGCAACCTGTGCCAGTGTCTCACCACCCTCACTGCAAACAACTTCCTCCTAACATCCACTTTCAATCTCCCCTCTGACACTTCAAACCCATTCCCCTTGTCCTGGCATTCCCAGACCTTGTCAATAGTCCCTCCCCAGCCTTCCTGGAGCCCCCTTCAGATCCTGCAAGGCTACTCTAAGGTCTCCTGGAAGCCTTCTCTTCTGCAGGCTGCAGAGCCCCAACTCTCTCAGCCTGTCCTCACAGCAGAGCTGCTGCAGCCCTCTGAGCATCTTCGTGGCCTCCTCTGGACCCACTCCAACAGTTCCATGTCCTTCCTGTGCTGAGAGCTCCAGAACTGCACACAATACTCCAGATGGGTCTGCTGCCTTTCACACAAGCTTCTGTTACACAGCACTGCCCAGCCACAGCAAAGGCAAAAGTATCTGCCTCCCTGCAGCTCTGTTTACACCCAACAATGCAGCACAGCTCTGAGATAGATGACAAACTCTGAATGAGGTTGTATTCTCACGTGGTGAAGAGCATTGCTGCGCTCAGATGCCAGTGCAGGTCTTTAACGTAGTACAGCTGCTTCAGTGTAACTCAAGCTAGATCATGAGAAACACGAGAATCCAAGAGCAGCTCCACTGCTCCCAGGTCTGGAGAGGGCTTCAGCGTTGAGCTGGGCAGCTCAGCTTAGCTCTGCACAATCTGAGTGTCCTGTGACAGGTTCTCTGTTCTTGCTAAATTCTGTACTATACCATAGATAGGATGGTACTGTACCATAGATCATATAATCACAGAATGGTAAAGTTGGAAGGGACCTCAAGGATCAGCCAGTTCCAACCCCCTGCCATAGGCAGGGACACCTCCCACTAGCACAGGTCACTCAAGGCCTCCTCCAACCTGGCCTTCAACACCTCCAGGCAGGGAGCAGCCACAACCTCCCTGGGCAACCTGTGCCAGTGTCTCACCACCCTCACTGCAAACAACTTCCTCCTAACATCCACTTTCAATCTCCCCTCTGACACTTCAAACCCATTGCCCCTTGTCCTGGCATTCCCAGACCTTGTCAATAGTCCCTCCCCAGACTTCCTGTAGGCCCCCTTCAGATACTGGAAGGCTACTCTAAGGTCTCCTGGAAGCCTTCTCTTCTCCAGGCTGCAGAGCCCCAACTCTCTCAGCCTGTCCTCACAGCCCCAACTGTCTCAGCCTGTCCTCACAGTAGAGCTGCTGCAGCCCTCTCAGCATCTTTGTGGCCTTCCTGCACTCCAACGGTTCAATGTCCTTCCTGTGCTTTTATCACAAAACTGGAAGGCAAGAGGTGCTGTGGCAGAACAAGTTTCCACTACAAGGATTATCTGAACACAGCCAGACTACATCACATAACACTCCTGGCAAAGTCAGCATGGAACTCTGCAAAAGGAAGTAGGGTCTTAAATGAAGCCAACTGTACAAATCCACAAGCTGTTAATAAAATGTGTTTTGGATTCAGATGAGTTGGAAGATCAGTGCCTCAGGCTGGGGCCATCGACATCACCATCTTCTGTAGCACCACACCCTGTATCCTGAAGGTTCAGCCTACTAGACAGAAGCACACTGCATGTCAGCAGCTCAGATGAACCTCAACCATTAGCCATCTACATCCCCAACTTTACCCTCCCAGTCACTTCCATAACACCACATCCTCTATCAAAAAGGTTCAGCCTAAAACACTGCATGTCAACAGCTAAGCTGAACCTCAACCATTAGCCATACACATCTCTATCTTAATTCTCCCAGACACTTCCATTACATCACATCCTGTATCAAAAAGGTTCAGCCTAAACCACAGAAAGTGGACTGCAGCTCAAGTGAACATCAACCATTAGATGTCTACACCACCATCTTTATCCTCCCAGTTACTTCCATAACACCACATCCTCAATCACAAAGGTTCAGCCTAAAACACAGGAAGCACACTGAATGTCAACAGCTAAGCTGAACCTCAACCATTAGACATCTACATCCCCATCTTTATTCTCCCAGACACTTCCATAACACCAAATCCTGTATCCAAAAGTTTCAGCCTAAACCATGGAAATTAGACTGCAGGTCAACAGCTCAGCTGAACCTCAGCTATTAGATGTCTACATCACCATCTTTATCCTCCCAGTCACTTCCATAAAATCACATCCTGTATGAAAAAAGGTACAGCCTTAAACATAGAAAGTAGACTGCAGGTCAACAGCTCAACTGAACATCAACCATTAGACATCTACACCACCATCTTTATCCTCCCAATCACTTCCATAACATCACATCCTGTATCAGAAAGGTTCAGCCTAAAACACAGGAAGCACACTGCAGGTCAGCAGCTCAGCTGAACCTCACCCATTCTGACCAAGTTCTGCCAGCAGCTTTGCTACCTTCCAGCTTGAATGGAGAGGTGAAGAAGAGGGGAAGTACCTTTAGTAAGCCTCACTTGCATCTTTCACAGTACACCTGCCCACAGCAGCACATTTTTGCTGCTGTTACAAAAGCAGAGGAAAGCAAAGCAGAGCTTGATTTACAATTTCTCCACCTGAATTCATTACTGCATTCTAGTTTTCTGCATGCTGTAGGAGAGGTATTTCATTCCAGGCATCACCTTGCTGCCCTCAGCATTTGGTGAAGACATCTGATTAGGTTTTAATTAATTCTTCCAGGCTTTTTGAGAAAGGCCTGGCCTACAGAATAATTATAACACTGAGACTTGTTGGGATGTGGTTGGAATATTTATACTACTTTATTTCTGTAAGTGAAAAGAAAGTAGTAGATTATTTTGGCTTTAAAGAGATAGATGAAAGCCCTAAAAAATGGAAGCCTATGCCTCTGTCCCAACAAAACCAGGACAGTATCAAACCCCATAAAGACCTTAAGCTGCTACAAAATAAGCCCAAATACCATGCAGTGTATCTCAATGACCTGTAATTAACTGTTCAGTTGTCAGTTGTTAATGACTGGGTTACTGTGTACCCAGCAAGGCCTAAACTGTCATTTTCTTTGTTAAGTTAGAAATTCTTTTCATCCTAAAAAGAATTTTTTTTTTTTGCATGAAAAATTACTGAGAAATAGAACTACTGAGAAAGGAAAGATTCCCAACAGATGGACTAATATAAAATTGTATTTTTAAGTACAGGACCTTAGAGCTGCCTTCAAGTACCTGAGGGGATCCTACAGGAACTTTTTTTCCTACAGGGACTTTTTGTAAGGGTGTCTAGCAATAGGACAATCACAGAATCATAGAATCATAGAATGGTAAGGTTGGAAGGGACCTCAAGGATCATCCAGTTCCACCCCCCCACCATTAGGCAGGGACACCTCCCACTAGTACAGGTCACTCAAGGCCTCCTCCAACCTGGCCTTGAACACCTCCAGGGGGGTAGCAGCCACAACATCCCTGGGCAACCTGTGCCAGTGCCTCACCACTCCTGTGGTGAAGAACTTCTTTATAATAACTAAAGTAAATCACCCCTCTTCCATTTTAAAGCCATTTCCCCTTGTCCTAGCACTACATGCCTTTATAAAAAAAATCCCTCTTTATCTCTTCTGTAGCTCTCCTTTAATAAATGGAAGGCTGCTACAAGATCTTCCCAGAGCATCTTCTGGAGACGTAGCTACACAGTTAAGTAGTTCAATAAAGATATTCAGCAGCAAGAAAGATACTTGTGCTTGGTAAGGCTTGGGATGTGATCAAAGTTTGATCAGCAATATGAGCAGACTGATGCTAGGTGGGGGTTGGTCTCTTCTCCCTAGTAATAAGGGACAGGCCAAGAGGGAAATGGCCTCAAGTTGGTCAGGATTTTTGTTGGAAGAAAGAATCTCACCTCACCTCACCTCACCTTCACTGAAAGGGTTCTCAAATACTGGAACAGGCTCCCCTTGGGAGGTGGTTGAATCTCCATCCCTGGATGTGCCTAAAAGAGACAGAGATGTGGTGCTGAGGGGCATAGTTCAGCACCAGCTGTGACAGAGTTAGAGAAGGGTTTGGCTTAATGGTCTTGAAGGTCTTTTCCAAGCAAAAGCAGTCTGTGATTCTAAGATATGAGGTGCTTAACTATCAAAAAGGACTGCAAAAGATTAGCAACACAGCAGGGTTTCTTGTGGCTGTGTCTTTTGAATTCAGGTGAGGTTGAATCTTTAAATGTTATCAAAGCACTGCCACTTTACTTTGACATCTAAGCAACCTAAAAATAAGCTAAAACAATTTCTGTGAGGGGAAAAAAAAAAGTGTATTGTAAACTGATCTCAAAACAGACTTCATAGCAGGATAAACAACCTCTTAGGCAAAAGATGGGTGTGAGAAAGGATGATCTGCCATTAGGAAACCTTTATTTTGTAATAAACAATCTTTTAAAAATATGTTAAAATATCTTTTTTCTTATTTAAAAGAAACAGAGATTAAAAAAAAAAAAAAAAGTCTGTTCTGCCAATGATAACCTATTTTGAAACTAAATTCTATTTACTTCCTGCATATGGCATCATTGTTTGCCTAAAGTGGCTTATAAAGATGTACAACAGCAAAAAAATAGCATCCTAATATTAAATTAGTAGTTGGTCAGTAGATGTCCTGCATTTTCTTTTCCTCAAATTACCACTGACTTTTAATAAGATAAGAGTACAGGACTGATTACAGGAAAGGCTGGGGGAACTCTCAGGTCTTCCAAACTGATGGGAGAGGAAGAGAAAGCAGAGTTCTGTGTCACCAAGTGCAGAGGAGGAAGTACTCTGTGATTCTGAAGGCTGCATTCTCCTCCATCCTTGTTAATTCCACGGCAGTCTGAGCTGACTGCATCTGTGGCCCTGTCCTACCAATCTCACATAGCTGTTTGCTCACTTCTTGGGGTAAGGATTGTCGCTGTGCTCTCACTGTTGGTGACGAGTCTCTTCCTGAGTAACACCACAGAGGCAACCAAAGAACAGAGAAGAAGCATTAAGAGGAGTGTTTGAAATGAAATTAGAAGAATTAGCACAAGACAGTCCAAAATAGAAAAGCAGTAGACCACAAGATGAGACTTGTTTCGTTATCTATAAGTAGCAAGGACGTGTAGGAGCATATAAAGTGTGGCTACGTTTCAAATATAAAAATATTACCATGAGGCTTTTCCCTCCCACTCTATTATACTCTCCAAGAGAAAAGAGAGTAGGTAGACAATGAAATTCTTAGTTCACTGCCAAGAATTCCAGTGCAAACAAATTATCAAGAGAATCAGATAAGAATAATGATGTGATATTGATAGAGAAAGCAGAAGCTCAGTATAAATTAAAGTTTAAAATAAACTGTAGGAGTGACAGAAGGAAAAGGTAAAAAGGCAGGTAGAGAAAAAGATCACTATTTGGATGGAGAAAAGGGTATGCACGTCCTGTAGGTACAGCTGGGAACAGCAGGAACAAGCAGAGCTTCTGTTGTAGGCAGTCCTCTCAGATCAGAAGAGTGTCAAAGGCAAGGTGCTGCTTTTGTAAAGAGGCAGGATGTTGAGCAGAAAAGAGCTCCTGGCTGCCAAAGTTAGTCACTTGGAAAAGTAACTACACCAGACTGCACTGCTCTCTGGACTAAACGGTGAAGAGCAAAGAGGTTCACTTGAAGTAAGCTGAAGATTTCAGTAGCTGAGTCCATCTTGGTGGTCTACCGAACTAGTCTCGTGAGAAGGGGCTGAGGGAACTGGGGTTGTGTACTCTGGAGGAGCCTGAGGGGAGACCTCATTGCTCTCTACAATTGCCTGAAAGGTTGGAGTGAGCTGGGGGTTGGTCTCTTCTCCCAAGTGTCAGGTAATATGAGTGGAAATGGCCTGAAACTGTGCCAGGGGAAGTTTAGGTTGGATCTGAGGAACAATTTATCTCCTTCAGGAGTAATCGGCTGCTGGAAGAGGCTGCCCGGGAAGGTGGTGGAGTTACCATCCCTGGAGGTGTTCAAGAAACCTGTGGCCATGGCACTCTGGGACAGGGTTTAATGGCCATGGTGGTGTTAGTTTTATGGTTGACCTTGATGATCTTAGAAGTCTTTTCAACCAAAACAACTCTATGATTGAATAGTCTCCCAAACTGTACTCTGCCTGCTTTACTTTCCAAGGTTATCTAGCCTGAAGTGCTCAGGTATGAAATCAGAGTTCTTCTTCATAGGCTTTCTTGAATAGCCTCCATGATCATTTCAACTGACCTAGTTTTCCTCCTTCTGGATACTTACACTTCATGGTGTCTCACTCTGATGTATTTGATACAATTCTGCAGGGAATTGCTAGAAAGACACAGCCCCACTCAAGGACAGAGATTTACTGAAGTTGTTCTCAATATAGAGACCAAGAAATGTTCATCATTCCAACAAAGACAGAGATAAAGAAATGGCATATGGAAATGTGCAAGATTAGAAGTGATGAGAAGATGATTGTGTTTGGTTGCAAGTCAAATGTAATCAGTTCAATGAATTGGCAGCAGTATTGTACGTCACCAGAGAAGCTGCATCAAATGAGAACTCTGTCTGAAGACCCAAGGGAATTCAAATGAGTGATTGGTGAAAGGTGGAGTAACTTTAAGAAAATGTTAAAACATTCATTCATCCTCTCATTATGTCCTGGTCTGAGTCAGAACTGAACTTATTCTGGTCAGGGCTGTCACTTTCCAGCTCAGGCTCTGCACACTGACACTCTTGCTGCACTTTAGTGCAGGAAGGCACAGCCAGGGGCTGCTTCTAACAGGCAGAAGATGATGGAGAGAAGTCATGCCAAAGGCTGGCAGCTTAAAGGCTCTGCCCAGGACTTGCTCCTCTGCACACCAAGGGGACTACCACAGCTTGTGCCACTCCTCGGGGTCCAGGAAATCAGAGGTGGCACCTGTGGGGAGGAGCAGCTAGGACAGGTGGTCACCTCAAGTGCCCAACAAGGGATTGCAGTCCATGGATGGCATCTTCTGGAGCAGGATGAGGGACCCCCAGGGCCGATCTTCTTGTTCCCTGGCTGGTGTCCCAGCAGGATTCTGTCCCTTCTGCCTTCCATCCCCATCCCTGTGTTCCTCAATCCACTTCCACAATCAAACTCCTGAATCTAGTTCCCATCTGCTGCTGAGTCCAGGCTGGGACTTCTGCCACAGCACCAGCTGTGTTGGTGCCATCACTGCCATCAGGGGTAGGGTTCTATATTGTGTGTTTGCCTCTCTTTCATGGGATTGTTCTTCTTTCTATTCCATCTGGTTGAGTTTCTTTCCCTCTCCATCAGTCTCTCGCCCTTCTCCCCTTTCTCTTCCCTTTAGGAAAGGAGTTTGTGGATAGAATATGGCACCCTTCTGGTGGCTGACCTAGCCCAGACCTTTGAATATTAATATGACATATGTAAGATATTCTTCAATAAAGCACTTTTTAAAAAATACTTCTCTCACAAGTGTATTAATTTTCCCTTTCTACAGCCAATAGTACAAAACAAGTGGACACAGTCACCATTCCCCAGCCATCACCAGTTAATTGTGGAGTAGTTTAAACTTCACCACAATCACAGCTACAAGTAAAACCTTACTGAAAGTATGAACTCTATATGCTTCAATTTCCTGTGCTCATGCTCATGTTTCTTATCCAACAACAGACAAACTAAAAAGGGCAAGAGGAATCATGGTGAAGCATTGGACAGTTCTTGGTTCTCCTCTGCTAGCGGTTGGACTCGATGGGAGCCAGTTTCTTTTCACTGATGCCCAGCAATGGACACAAACTTGAGTCCAGGAAGCTGTGCCTCAACATAAGAGAAATCTTTAATTAAGGGTGATGGAGCACTGAGACAGGCTCTCCAGACAGGTCATGGAGTCTTCTGCTCTAAAGACTGCCCCTCTACTCTGCCCTGTTGAGGCTGCATCTGGAGTACTGTGTCCAGTTCTGGGCCCCCCAGTTCAAGAGAGACATAGAACTGCTTGAGAGAGTCCAGCACAGAGCCACAAAATGAATGGAATGTTTCTGTCATGAGGAGAGGCTGAGGAGCTCTGCTACTTGGAGAAGACTGAGAGGTGACCTCAGCAATGTTTAAAAGTATGTAAGGGTCAGTGCCAGGAGGCTGGAGCCAGGCTCTGCTGGGTGATGCCCAACAACAGGACAAGGAGCAGTGGGTGGAAGCTGAGGCATAGGAAGTTTCACTTAAACATGAGGAGGAATTTTTTCCCTGTGAGGGTGACAGAGCACTGGAACAGGCTGCCCATGGGGGTTGTGGAGTCTCCCTCTCTAGAGATATTCAAGACCTGCCTGGATGCTTTCCTGTGTGACCTGCTCTGGGTGATCCTGCTCTGGCAGGGGGGTTGGACTGAATGTAGCTTTCAAGGCCCCTTCCAGCCCCTGGCATTCGGTGGTTCTGTGATTCCATGACTTTCAAAACCCATCTGGATGAATTCCTATGCAACCTGATCTAGGTGAACCTGCTCTGGTTTGCCTAGATGGTCTCTGGAGGTCCCTTTCAACCTCTGCCATTCTATCATTCTCTGCTCTTAAAGGTCTTTTCCAACCAAAACAATTATTTGATTCTCTGATTCTCTGCTCTTAAAGGTCTTTTCCAACCAAAATAATTATTTGGTTCTATGATTCTTAAACACAGAAGCTATCATAGCTCAGAGCCACATAGAGAGAGTAGTAACATAAGCAGTAGAGTAGCACAAGACTTTAACTCCTTCTATTCAGTGATGCCAGAAATGTTATTTGGGTTTTTTTTTGTATCCATACTCCACTAAAGGATGTTTAGGCCAAGTTTTCAGGCACTGCCTTTCTTACATAATTTGTTTGGAAGGCACTACACTTTTCTGATTCTTTAAGCTCTTTGTAACTCCCTCATCTCATTTGCACTGCTGGAGATCTTTAAACCCACTCTCTTCATAGTTAAAAACAACGTAACGAGATTAGGCTGAGAGCCAACAAAATCAACTGTATGCCAACCAGCCCTCTGAATCCTAATTAGAACATCATTTGTATTAACCTCCACTTTTCTAACATAAGGACAACACCATTATTTCTATGATTATATCAGTGAAGTAATTATCTATTCCAGGAATATATTGCGAGATAGAAACAATAAATGTCATACTAAGGGGGCAGCTTGTAGAGAGTTATTAATTGGCAATTATTCCAGAATGCCAGGTATTCATGTAAAAAGGTTTAATAGGATAGCAACAGGGAGATAGCCATTGATAGTCAGGAGGAATTTGATAAGTGAGTACATACGAGAGTATTTATGTTCTAATCTAGTGAAAACTCAAGCTGGGAAGGGAGTTCCTTTGCTTTCTATTCACTTTTTCTAATGAGCTTTACTATCTCGTGGCCAGCAGGAGCAGGGTAATGGTCATGCCCCTGTACTCCGCACTGGTGAGGCCACTCCTTGAATCTTGAGTTCAGTTTTGGGCCCCTCACTGCAAGAAGAACATTGAGGTGCTGGAGCATGTCCAGAGGAGGGACATAAAGCTGGTGAAGGGTCTAGAGAACAGAGCTGTTTATACAAAAGTGGAAGAACATAAGACTTAAACAAATAAAATCCATAAACTGCTTTCAAAACCTCAATTCCTGATCTGCCAGTAAAACAATTAGATTAGATTTCTATCTAGGATACTGAAAATATCCCTCATTTATTGTCACGGTAACATCACTTCGTGGAATAAACACAGGATATAAGCTCTGTCCAGAAGGAAGATGAAGAGAAGTAGTGGGTGGATTGATGACCTTAAAGGTTTCTTCCAACCAAAATGATTCTATGGTTCCATGAAGCCATGAGAGTAAAATAATGTCACTTTTTTTGCTTTAAACAAGAAACAGAAATTTACAGTTAGCAAAGTGTCAAGAGTCAGGGCTGGGTCAGCCACCAGAAGGATGTCAGATGCTCTCCACAAGCCTCTCTCCCTTCCCAAAGGAAAGAGAAAGGGAAGAAGGGATAGAGACTGATGGGGAGGGAAAGAAACTCAACCAGATGGAATGGAAAGAAGAACAATCCCATGAAAGAGAGACAGAGACATAAACCAACATGGAACCCTACCCCTGAGGGCAGTGATGGCACCAACACCACTGATGCTGTGGCAGAAGTCCCAGCCTGGACTCAGCAGCAGATGGGAACTAGATTCAGGAGTTTGATTGTGGAAGTGGATTGAGGAACACAGGGATGGGGATAGAAGGCAGAAGGGACAGAATCCTGCTGGGACACCAGCCAGGGAACAAGAAGATCGGCCCTGGGGGTCCCTCATCTTGTTCCTGAAGATGCCATCCATGGACTGCAATCCCTTGTTGGGCACTTGAGGCTCACCTGTCCTAGCTGCTCCTCCCCACAGGTGCCGCCTGTGACTTCCAGCTCCAACAAGGTGTGGCACAAGCTGTGGCAGTGCCCTTGGTGTGCAGAGGATCAAGTCTTGGGTAGAACCTTTCTGCAGCCAGCCTTTGGTACGACCTCTCCCCATCATCTTCTGCCTGTTAGAAGCAGCCCTTGGCTGTGCCTTCCTGCACTGAAGTGCAGCAAGAGCCTCCCTGAGTAGAGCCTGAGCTGGGAAGTCAAATCACAGAATGGAATTGGTTCTGGTCTAGCCCAAACCAGGAGACAAAGTAAGGCTGCAGTACAGTTTCTTTGTTCTAACACCATGAAAGTCAAGATTCCCCTGTGCCATTACAGAATTACCTCTTCATGTTTAAGGACTGGTAGGGGTTCCATTCAACATTAATAGTCCTATCCTTTACAAAGTGACTTTTGTTGTCTTTAGAAACGGGTACTATAAGACAAGAAGTTCTGCAATAAATATGCAGAGACAGGCACTGAAATCTTTCTCTCCTAGCACTGGTTCTCCTACACTTCAGTGAGCAGTAAGAAGTCACAGAGTAAGAAGCAGCCACCTGCAGAACTATGAGAAATTCAAGCAACTTCGGTATTTCCAATGAGCCTCTCAGGAATTTTGCTGGTTCTTGCTAGCCACAACTACCTCTGATACAACACCTCTGACCTAAGCCTCTCAGAAATCAGTTTGGGTAGAAATCTAGCAGAAAATTCAGAGTTCCTTTCTCTTGCTTCTGCAGTTTGTAGATTTTTATTTCCTTGGGAATTTTTAACAGGAGGTAGGAGAACAAAGACACTGGCAAGACATGATCAAGAAGGAAAGAAATGTAAGAAAAACAAAGAGTGTAAGTTGCAGCTTTAATAAGACCAAGAGAAAAGGTTGCAAAGAAGAAAAGTGGGAGGGTGCCAGAGCAGACAAACCAACCCTGTACTACAAATTGCTGTGGAGAACCTCACAGATTCTGTCAGCCAAGTGGTAAATACACAGGGGAACTCGTTGCTTAAGGCTTAATCAAGCTGAGTTGTAACCAAACCTTTTTCAATTCTTTTTAAAGCCTTTCAGACTTTATAATGCTTTGGTTGGTGCTTTACAAGGCACTGGGCTCAATTTCATTTAAGAAGCTGGCTTCTATTTTTGAATAGTCTTAAAGACAAGCAGATGACTGGAACTTCCACTCCATTCTCCCCAAAAGTAGAATGCCTCAGCAGCTCATTTTAACAGAGAGCAGAGCAATCTCACATTTTAATGCAGTCAGAAGTAGGTAAAGTTCCTTCCATGGGAAAATATGATTGATTGTTACAGTGACAGTAATTGCATTTTAGTAAAAGTAACCATTATGGTAATTTTCCTCTAGAAAGAGGCATTTAACTAACTTAAGTAACTTGTTACTTTTCAACACATTAACTTTGGCAAATTTCACATTGCAAACGTACAGAGTTCACAGACACAACAACAGGCATCTCTCAGGGAGTGTGCACACTCTTCCCATTCTATATGTCAAGCAGTGTTTGCACACAGTATAGGCTAAAAAAACTGCGCATACGTAACCCAGCATTAATTAAACAGCTAAGAGCAGCCTGGGTACATCTAGTGCAAAGCCTCCTGCTTAAAAATTCTGACTTCAAAGCAGCAAAACTTCAGATCGTTAGGAGACATTAATTCCTAAGCATCTACAAAGATAAAATGCCAGCTCTGAGAAAACCATAATAAAAAGATCCTGGCAAAGGAAAGCAGATCAACACTAAGTCACGACACATCGCTGAGAGAGGTGGGAGGGTGAGTGACAGGCACAGAACAGCACCCAGGGTGCAGAAATACTCTACAGAATCCTAGAGCTAGAGAGCAGAATGCAGGAGAGAAAGAGCAGTTTCTGTGGTAGACTTCCTGCTACGTCACTCTAATCACAGATCCATGGAATGGGTTGGGTTGGGAGGGATCTTATAGATGATCAAGCTCCAACCCCTCTGCCAGGGGCAGGGACACCTTCCACTAGAGCAGGTTGCTCAAGGTTTCATCCAATCTGGCCTTAAACACCTTCAGGGAAGGAGGCATGCAGTCCTCTCAAGCATCTTTTGTAGCCCTATTGAAAGTGTAGTCCCTGATAATTAAGCACTACCTCATAAAGTAATGGAAGCACCCAGGTTTTGTTTTGTGCTGCTTCACATGAGTTCAAATACAGAAACTCCACCTTCACTTGAAAGTTGTTCAAGATAATGATTATTCCTTATGCTTTAAAAGGATTTGAGAGTGGAGCTGGCTGAATTTCCATACTGCTGAACATTTTTACACTAGAAAAGAGGTGAAATTACTCTGAATTGCAATTTTTTTTAAAAGAAATCCCCTTTAAAATGGAAATATTAAAAAATTTGAATTGCAATAAATCAGATGTAAAATGTTCAACTTTCCCAGCTTCTCTGAAGAAACTTTGTGTATGTCTGGTTCCTACACCCTCTTTGAATTGCATATGATGTTGATGGGGCAGAACCATGTTCACAAATTGAGTTTTCCTATATGATGTTGCAAGGAGAAGTAAATTCCTCAGTCTTTCCACTTATTTTTCTTCAGCCCAGTACCTTGGTGGAAAATGAATCTGCTCCTCTAGTTTTTCACACCTTGCAAATGAAGTATCAGGGGATTACTCAGAATAAGAAGGTTTGGGTTGGTTTTTTTTTCCTCCTATTCAAAGGAGCAACATTCTAGAGGAGGTGATGCTTCCACACTCACAGTATTTTGGCTGGCAGGTTCAGCCTAACAGGTTCTGTCCCTTATGCCATCAGCAGTGGTGCACACTCTTCCCTTCCAAAAACTGTCAGCCTTTCAGGTATGCTAGTGCAACTATTTCAATGGGAAATTCTCTCTTCTTTATTTTAAGATTATTTTTTCTTAATTGATTTATTCAGAGATTCAGAGATTCAGAGAAAGGTTTGTGTTAGAAGGGACCTTAAAGATCATCTAGTGCCAATCCTTACGCCATGGGCAGGGACACCTTCCGCTAGACCGAGTCGCTCAAGGCCTCATCCAACCTGGTCTTGAACATAGATTAAGGAGCTTCAGCTTAAACTGTGATTAGCTTTAATTTGCCAGTTCAGCTTGAAGTTGCCAGTTACAATGGGATAAAATAACATAGATATTATAAGGTAGGAGAGAGACTACAGAAAATGACAGACAGATTCATAGAATTATAAAATCATAGAATCATAGAATTGTTTGGGTTACAAAAGACCTCTAAGATCATCAAGTTCAACCTTCAACCTACCATCACCATGTCCCCAGGTGCCATGGTCACACACTTCTTGAAGACCTCCAGGGATGGGGACTCCACCACCTCCCTGGGCAGTCTGCTCTAATACCTGACCACTCTTGCAGCAAATAAATTGTTCCTCATGTCTAACCTAAACCTCTCCTGGCACAATTTCAGGCCATTTCCTTTTGTTCTATCAACTGATACTAGGGAGAAGAGACCAACCTACACCTCAGTCCAAACTTTCAGGTTATTTATGTATCTTAAACAAGGATTTTTGACAGGGTGAGTAAGGTTGGCCTCTGGAACTTTGGGAAGCTCAGGTAGCCTGGAGAGGCTTGGTGTCACTGAAAGGCTGAAAGATTACTCTTTCAGTAACTATTCTTTTCCTAATAAAGGGAAAGAGAGGAGATAAAAGATAAAAAGTTGCAATATGAATCTGTACTATCTCAAAATCTCTGGTCTAAAATTGATCTAATTTTAGATTAACCCTTTTTTTTTCCTTCTATTTTTATTTTAAGAAATGAAACCTGTAATTTTTTTTTTCTTTTATAACTGAAAGCAACTCTTAGGTTTCAAATTCTGAGTGAAAGAAAAGCCAGAATCCTTCAACAATCAGAATGAATTGGAAATTCACACAGCTTAAGGAATTCTTCAGCTATTTCTAAGGTTAAAATCTTCCCACTACTGTTCGTCTTCTGCTCCATCAGAATGAAAGGATGTTGAAGAAAATTTCAAAGACAGTTTGAGTGTCCAAAGATAAAGTGAAATTAGAAATAAATCAGTGACTGGCACACAAACAGTAATAAGTCAGGGCACATGTTAAGAGCTCACCAGCAGCCATTCCACCATGGAATTTTGTCAGACTATTTTTGTAAGGCAGTGTCCCAGTTACTTTTGAGGAGGAAACTTAATAGTTTAAACAGAACTGGCAGGCAACCTCTAAAATGAGTCCTTTATCTTTTCCATATCTTCTAAATTTCACCTGGCAAGCTACAATCCTGAACTTTGCTTTGCAGAGCGTAGGAGTTAATTCTTCATTTTCATCTGAAGAAGTTAATGATTTTGAAGTGTCTTTGCAGATGCAGAAGTGATGTGCTTCACTCTATTCAACTCAGAATATTGTCTTGATCTTTGGCCAGATGTCAACTGTCAAAAAAACCACAAACAAACCCACCAGGCAGTGGTGTAGTGCAACTTTTCCCTTCCCATGGCAATGCCCACACGCTGCCTATGACAGAACCACTGCCTATTTCCTGCAAAGAAAGGTCTGTACTGGTCAGGTTGCCTTCCAGGACTTCCAAAGAGAGGAAGAGCTTCTTGTGGAGCTGCAGGGAGCAAAGAGACACCTTTTACAAGAGCAGACTGCCACGCGGCATCACAGCCTCTCTCCTTCCTCTGCTTCAAGCATCTGAGGTCAGTGAGAAGCAGCAGCTGTGGTGCAGGCTTCCAGTGTAGTAGACAAAAGTGCCAAGCAGGCAAATACAAATTGGGACTTATATGAATAACTCTTGCACATAATGCATTAAATTTGGCAGGCTTGGAGTGGAAAGATTGGGGGAGGGGAGGGAAATAGCATAAGTAGTGTTTGCATTGTACTAAAAGATTACTTAAATTAGGGAGAATTTATCTCCCCCAAAAAAGGCATTTAATTTTTATTGAACTGCCTGTAATTGTCTCAGAAATTCCAAGCAATGCAGAAGTATGCACAAGTACTGTGTCAGACCTGTAAGACTAAGGGAAGGAGCTGCTGCAACCAACCCTGATCCATAATTTTACCCTGATGTCCAACAATGTAATAAATGAGAGATGAATGCGTTCTGTAGCATGTAATTTGGGATGAGTGAAACTCTGTAATTCTTTGTAATCCGAAGATAAAACACTTATGAAACGCATAAATTATCTCAGCAGAGCTGTGGAGAGAAGGAATGAGCTACTTAAACTGTCAGGCTTTAACAGTGACAAGCACAATTCATCTATGTCCTGCATCTTTTCTTTCCATTGTTTTGTTGTACAAATCCTAAATGCACCTGATGTAGAAAATATCTGCTGGGAGAGGTTCTCAGAGGATAGGGAAATGGTTTTAGTGGCTGTGGAAATGTGCTTTGGGTTAGACACAGTTTGCAGCACAGAAGATCACAGAATCATAGAATCCTAGAATGGTAAGGTTGGAAGGGACCTCAAAGCTCATCCAGTTCCAACCCCCTGCCACAGGCAGGGACACCTCCCCCTAGCACAGGTCACTCAAGGCCTCCTCCAACCTGGCCTTCAACCCCTCCAGGCAGGGAGCAGCCACAACCTCCCTGGGCAACCTATGCCAGTGTCTCACCACCCTCACTGCAAACAACTTCCTCCTAACATCCACTTTCAATCTCCTCTCTGCAAGTTTAAACCCATTCCTCCTCATCCTGTCATTCCCAGACCTTGTCAATAGTCCCTCCCCAGCCTTTCTGTAGGCTCCCTTCAAATACTGGAAGGCTACTCTAAGGTCTCCTGGAAGCCTTCTCTTCTCCAGGCTGCAGAGCCCCAACTCTCTCAGCCTGTCCCCATAGCAGAGCTGCTGCAGCCCTCTGAGCATCTTCATGGCTTCCTCTGGACCCACTACAACAGTTCCATGTCCTTCCTGTGCTGGGGGCTCCAGAACTGTACACAGGACTGCAGGTGGGGTCTGAGGAGAGCAGAGTAAAGGGGAAGAATCCCCCCCACACCCTTGCCCTGCTGCCCACACTGCTCTTGCTGCAGCCCAGCACTCAGTTGGCTGTCCAACCCCCTATTGGAAGGCTACTATACAGCTTGAAATACTTTGGGGAAAAAATGGCTTAAAGCAGGATGGTGATACAGACAGAATTAGTCCAAGGACACACCCTGAGTTCTATCCAAGGTGTGTCAGAGTCAGGGTGTAAAAGGATGACCATTAAGCCTTCCTTAGAATGTCTGGTTGTTTACCAAGGAGCCAGGGTTTAAGCTGCAGTTCCACAAGCTCTTCAACCCAGCCCTTGGATCAAAAAAAAAGAAAAAAGCAGCTCCTGGTTTTCTTCACGCACCACTTGTTGTGATCTTAACACCAGGAAGGTGAAGACCTTCAAGCCAGCATCAATATTTGTGAGGTTAGGAATGAAGTGAGTTCAGAAAATGGTTTAAAGTTTGTGGTTTGGTCACTAGGCTAGTTTAAGCCCAAATCAGATCCTCAGTCAATTAAGTTCGCAGCTGCAAGAACATTTGTGCAGGGCAGGGCAGGGCAGCATCTCTTGGCTTAAGCTGGCTTAAAGCGTTTGTGGATGTACAGCAGGAGTGTAACTGAAGACCTGCTATAGCCTAACACTCCTAATAATCCACAAATGCCATTCCAGAACACAGGAATAGTTAAAGCATATAAATGGCCTTGCCATTTGCCTTGCACGGGGCCTGACACAGGAGAGCTTAGAAATTGCTCTAACAGCTTGAAAAATACCTCTGTTTTGAGACAATTCTGTGATTCAACAGCAGGACAGAAACCTGATTCCCAAGTCACTTGCATCACAATATGAAGTTGGGGAAGGGTCTGGAGGACAGATCTTCTGAGGAACAGCTGAAGGAAATGGGGTTGTCCAACCTGCAGAAAAGGAAGCTGAGGGGAGACCAACTCCCCAAAAGGAGGCTGGAGCCAGGTGGGGGTCAGTGTTTTTGGACAAGGAACAAGTGATAGGATAAGAGGAAATGGCCTCGAGTTGTGCCAAACTCAACAGGTTTAATTTGGACATTAAAAACTATTTCTTCCTCAAAAGGGTTGTCAGGGCCTGGCCCAGGCTGCCCCAGGCAGTGGTGGAGTTCCCATCCCTGGAGGGGTTTCAAAGCCATATAGATGTGGCTCTGAGGAACATGGTTTAGTGGTGACCTGGCAGTGATGGGTTAATGGTTGGACTCGACCATCTTACAGGTCTCTTAGAACCAAAATGATCCTATGTGACTGATGACACCAACATAAATGGACTTAACCAAACCTCTCACTATGCCTACAGAAACTGAAAGGTTGCTCTAAGGTCATCCCAGAGCCTTCTCTTCTCCAAGCTGAACAGCCCCAACCCTCTCAGCCTGCTGCCACAGGGGAAGTCCTTCAGCCCTCGATCACCTTCATGGCCTCCTCTGCACCTACTCCAACACCTTCATGTCCCTCTTATGCTGGAGGCACCAGAACTGGACACAGTACTCCATATGGGGCCTCATGAGAGCAGAGCAGAGGAGCAGAATTACCTCTTTCATCCTGCTGCTCTCACTGGTTTTGATACAGCTCAGGACACAGCTGCCTTCTGGGCTGCTAGTGACCATTGCTGGCTCAAATGACAGCCCCAAGCCCTTCTCCTCAAGACCACTCTATTTATTCCTCACCCAACCCATACTTGTGCTTGGGATTGTCTCAACCCATGTGTAGAACCTTGCACGTGACCTTGTTGAATTTCATGAGGTTGGCTTGGGCCCACCATTGAAGTCCCTCAAGTCCAAGTCCCTCTGGATGGATCCCTTTTCTCCAGTGTGTCAGCTGGACCACACAGTTTGGGGTCACCCACAGCCTTGCTGAGTGTGCCTCAATCCCATGGACCACATCACTGGTAAAGATGTTAAACACCACTGGTCCCAGTACTGACTCCTAAGGGATGTCTCTTGTCACTGGTCTCCATTTGGACACTGAGCCATGTTCCAGGTAGCAGGAGTAATCTACCAGAACTTGCAGGCAATCGATTCAAGCTGACTGATCTGCCACTTGTTTTACATCATATTTTCATTTTATCTAGCTGTTTCAAAGAAGTTTTTGATCAAAAGGTTGCAATTACCTTCTAATTGTATATATGTAAAAAAAAAAAAAAAAATCACCAAAGAGCATACCTTTAGTTGGTACAAATCATAAGTAGAACTTAAATAAACCAATAATGTAGAAGAATAATCACCTGCTAACATATGTACCCAGACATCCATTTGATACTGCACATATCCCACAGGCAGGAATCAGCTAATAATGCTTAGAGATAACAGTATGCTATTATTTAAAAATAAGAGTTTAAAAAGGGGGGTTTTTTTTCCCATAATTGGAAGCTTGTTTGCTAAATATTTGACAATAAATCTTCACCACAGTCTCTCACTAGAAAGCAAAAGAACAGTTTTTTTCTTAAACTCAGTGATCTTAAAGGTCTTTTTCAATCTAAATGATTCTCTGATGACATGGTTCAGCTATCGTATCTAACTGATATCAGGCTGCTAGAGGATGCAGTGTTATGCTGATGATCCTAAGAAGATCCACAAGCAAAGCAGCTATTTATACCATTCCTAAATATACCTGGCTAATTTCCATCATGGAATTCCAAAAAAGCACAGCGAATGATCCCTCACCAGCACAGCTGCTTCCGTGACTTGGGGAATTGCCAGAATCTTTTAACAACAATAAAACCTGGAAACCAATATAGACTGGTTGTAACAGAGCATTAAGAGGAAAACATGACCCAAAAAAGAAAGGAAAACTGCTCCTTTCTTTTTCATGCACTTGCCTTACCCAGTGCATCATGAAAACTTCCATGGCAATGCCTATTAAAGTGTTGCCTGAGCTCTCTCAAATGTGAAGCACTCACCACGATCTGAACATTCAAACTTGTGAGTAGGCTTAATCAAGAAAGCAAAACTAGGTGGTTCCATGTGCACAAAAAAATGAGCTTTCAACCCAAACTGCTGCCAGACAACTGTTCTAAGTGGAATAAGCCTTCAGAACCATGAGAATCTCTCTCCCGAGAGCTCTTTAAGCTTCCTTAATGCTCTTAATCCACCTTGATATTGGAATGCCAGACACACTGGCACCCACCTTCCAGCTTCCAAATAGCTGGACAAGTGTCTGAGAGTTTCTTTTCTCTCAGTGTAGATCCTGACAGGCTTTAGGACAGAGCCTAATTAAGTTTCCCACAACAGTGCTTGCAGACTTCAAGAAACACCTTACTGGAAGCACAAACCTCTCATCAGCTTTGAGAAAAAAATGGACTGTGATAATGGTGAAGCAACTGAGTAAACCTCTCTGGAAAGAAAAACAATGTTTTGGAAACAGCATAGAAGTGTACAGCCAGCTCTGCTGGCTATGCTATTACTTAGTTATCACTATTCATGGTTAAAAGAGGAATGATGGCCTTCTGGTTCTTTGTGTATGAATCCTAGGCTAAAAAGGCTCCACTTCCATCTCACACCTTTGGACAATTCATTGTCCTGCTAACAGATGCCTAATAACTACTAAAGGACCAAAGAACTCACTATCAGAAGTGACCAATAGCTTCAAAATGGTGGTGTCCCAATGGAATAATTCATATGTTTCAGTGGAATCATTCAGAGAAGCTGGGGAAGGGTCTGGAGAAGAGTTATGGTGAGGAGCAGCTGGGGGAACTAGGGTTGTTCAGTTTGGAGACAAGGAGGCTGAGAGGAGACCTTCTGCCTCTCTCCAACTCCCTGAAAGGAGGTTGGAGTGAGGTGAGGATTGGTCTCTTCTCCCTAGTAAAAATTGATAGGACAAAAAGAAATGGCCTCAAGATGCACCAGGGGAGGTTTAGGTTGGGTATCAGAAGAAACTGAAAGGATTCTCAGATTGGCCCAGGTTGCCCAGGGAGGAGCTTGAATCCCCATCCCTGAAGGTCTATCAAAGATGCAGAGATGTGGTGCTGAGGGACATGGTTTAGAATCAGACTTAGTAGTGTTAAACAATTGGACTTGAAGATCTTGAATGTCTTTTCCAACCAAAACAAATCCATGTTTCTAAATATTTTTTGGCAGCTACATAAAAAATGCTACCACCCATATAGGAAAGGAGGGAGATGAGGGATGAAATGGGATTTTAAAAAATAATAAAAATGAAAACTGAACTGTAAAGAAAAAAAAAAGGTGGTCCTGCTCTGGCAGGGGGAGTTCAACTACATGATCTTTTGAGGTCCCTTCCACCCCCAACATTCTGTGAGTCTGTGATTCTATGTCTGTGCACATCAGCCTCACTAACTCTCTCTCTACATGAAGCAAACTTTCCTCTCTGCAGTTTCATCTGATGTTGCTAAAACAGAGTGAATGCACCATATATGACCAAACCCCAACCTTTGAAGTATGCTTTCATTGCCCAAAGAACTTGAGGGCAAAAAATGAGGCTTTGTATCAGAAAGGATGAATTTGTGATTAAACTCTGCAGTTAAACTACACATCAGAGCTTGGAAAAGCAGCCAGCTCTCCTAATCCCACTCTTCAGTCATTACAGAAAGCACCTAGGACCAGATGGTCCTTGGGGTCCCTTCCAACCTGGCATTCTGTGATTCTGTGACTTAGAACACCATCAAAAGTAACTACATGTAGTCAAGTATTTTCTTGCTTCCAAAGCAGAAGTCTTCTTCTAGGAAGGAACTCCAGAGAGATCCTGAAAGATTAAATCTATGGCCTGAGGTCAAAAGAATGAGGTTTAAGAAGACCAAATGGCAGGTCCTGCACTTTGGTCACAACAACACCAAGCAATGCTACAGGCTTGTGGCAGAGTGACTGGAAAGCTGCCCGGTGGAAAAGGATCTGGGGTGTTGGTGGACAGACAACTGAACATCAGCAAGCATTGTGCCCAGGTGGCCAAGAAGGCCACCAGCATCCTGGCCTGGATCAAAACCACTGTGTCCAGGAGCAGCAGGGAAGCAACTGTGCCCCTGTATTCAATGCCGGCAAGGCCACAGGTTGAGTACTGGGTTCAGTTCTGGGCACCACAGGACAAGAAACACATTGAGGTCCTGGAGCATGTCCAGAGAAGAGCAACAAAGGCTGGGGAGGGGTTTGGAGGGTATCATACTAGGAGTGGCTGAAGAAGCTGGGGTTGTTTAGTCTGGAGAAGAGAAGGCTAAGGGGAGCTCTTGTTGCTCTCTACAACTACCTGAAAAGAGGTTGCAGTGAGGTTGGTGTTGGTTTATCCTATCAAGTAATCAGCGACAGTAAGAGAGGAAATGGGTTTAAGCTGTGCCAGGGGAGGTTTAGGTTGGACATCAGGAAAAGCTTCTTTACTGAGAGAGTGGCCAGGAAGGTGGTGGAGTCGCCATCCCTGGAGGTGTTCCAGAAGCTGTAGATGTGATGCTTCAGGATAGGGTTTAGAGGTCATGGTAGCTGGGTTACTGTTGGACCTGCCAAGCTTAAAGGTCATTTTCAGCCTTTGTGATTCTATGATTCTGACAAAGATGTAATTTCACATTGTAAAGATGTGACCATCACTCCCCCCATGGCCACTCTGTCCTCCTGCTTGTTGTGACTGATTACAAATTATCAGTCTAAAATAAGTAATTATTTTCCAACCAACAGAGAAACACTTTCAAAGTAAGTGTGAAACATAAATTGGAGTCGTTTAGCAGTTTTTATTCCTGTGATGAAGACAGTTTGTTTATAAAGAGGTATATAAATCATTGTACTTTATGTTGAGAGGGGAAAGCTCGGCACAGACCCAAAGAACTTTTTCCATAACACAGAGTAGGGTTTGAAGGAAGCAACTTGGACTTGCTAGAGGGCAGGGATCCATCCAGAGGGAGCTGGACAGGCTGCAGAGCTGTGCCCAGGCCAATCTCATGAGATTCAACAAGGCCAAGTGTAAGGTCCTGCACCTGGGTAGGCACAATGCCAAGCACAACTCCAGTCTGGGTAGGGAATGGCTGAGAGCAGCCCTGAGGAAAAGGCCCTGGGGGTGTGGGGTGATGAAAAGCTCAAGATGAGGCTGCAGTGTGAGTGCAGCCCAGACAGCAACTGTGTGCTGAGCTGCAGCAAGAGCAGTGTGGGCAGCAGGGCAAGGGAGGGGATTCTGCCCCTTGGCTCTGCTCTCCTCAGACCCCACCTGCAGTCCTGTGTGCAGTTCTGGAGCCCCCAGCACAGGAAGGACATGGAACTCTTGGAGCCAGTCCAGAGGACGCCACCAAGATGCTGAGAGGGCTGCAGCNCTATGGCAGGGGCTTGGAACTGGATGAACTTTGAGGTCCCTTCCAACCTTACCATTCTATGATTCTATGACTCTTCATGGTATTTAAAAAAAGGATTGCATAGCATAAATGAGGACTATAGTACAGTATCTAGAACACTTAATTTCACTTTGAAATATGTGTGAAATCATACACCATAAATGGCACAGGAATGAAAAACTGTGACACAACAAACTGCCTCTAAGAGACAACATAGTGTCTGAAAGCAACAGGAAGCTCCAGTCAGATGATCTTTTCTGACAAGACAGTGCAAATCCTAGAAAGAAACATCACTCTGTCCTCCAAAAAAATAGGTTAGGTATTTTTGAATCTCTGCAGAAGTAGTTTAAGGAAATAAAAGTCTGGATAGGAGCTCAGAAAAGAAACATAACCCTTGGTATTTAATGAAAATGATTTGAAGGAGATACCAAGAGAAAAGAGTGGATTGTGCACTCCTGGGTTTCAGGTAATAGAATCTCTAAGGAACAAACCAAAAAACAACAACAAAGAAGAAGAAAAGCACAAGTGTGCATCTTATCTACATGTTCAAGACAGAAAAGGAGAACATGACATCTGATTGCAGGTCCAGAAGAGGACACAAAGATGATCAGAGGGATGGAGCACCTCCAGTAAAAAGACAGGTTGAAAGAATTGGGGCTGTTCAGCATGGAGAAGGCTCTAGGGAGACCTTAGAGCTGCATTTTAATATCTGAAGGAGTCTTACAAGAAGGCTGAGGAGAGACTGTTTAGAATGGCTTGTAGTGATAGGCCAAGGAGCAATGGGTTAAAAGTGGAGCAGAGTAGATTTAGGGTGGACATTAGGATCCAGTTTTTCACTAGGAGGGTAGTGAAACACTGGAGTACATTGTCCAGAGATATGATGGAAGCTCCATCCCTGAAGATATTCAAGATCAAACTTGACCTGGCCTTGGGCAACCTGGTGTAGTAGAAGATTGGCAAAATGACCTTCAAGGATCCCTTCCAACCTGATGATACAGTCTGTGATTCTGATCCAGTGAGATTGTGTTTTATAAAAATGTGTATCTTTGTGTTTGGCTTTAAACTTAAGCAGGGCAATGTTCCCCTTTGTGTAAGTCTGCAGGTTCCATCTGATTACATGAAAAAGGACTTTGTCACATGCACAAACTCACAATAGAAACAGCTTTATACAGTGGGAGCCAAACACTACTCATGTCCAGGTGTTTGTACTGCTCACATGAATCAAATCAGCACACTTTAGCCAAAGATCAAAATACTCAAATCCAAGCCAGGGCTATGACTCCAGCATGTGTTTAACCTTGTTTTTTTATAAGGGCTTGGCTATCTATAAGGGCCTGTGGTGATAGGACAGGGGGTAACGGTTTGAAAGTAGAGTAGGGTAGACTTACATTGGACATTAGGAAGAAATCCTTTACAGTAAGGGTGGTAACACACTGGAATGGGTTGTGGATGTCTCATTCCTGGAAGTGTTTAAGACCAGGTCTTAATTTTGCTCACTTTGAGCAACCTGGTTTAGTAGGAAGTGTTCCTGCCCCTGGCAGGGAGGGTGGAACTAGATGATCTTTAAGGTCCTGTCCAACTCAAGCCATTGTGTGATACTATGATTCTGTGATTTCTGGGTATCAGTTGGATTCAGTTTGATTACAGGTGTAAAAGGAGAACATTTTGATGGGCATACATACTGACCCAGCCCAAAAGCAGACCAGAGGCAGGCTTTGGGTTTCATTTCAGTTCATCAGCATTTAAAAGTTTGATTCATTCTGTGTTTTCTCATGCTTTAAAATTTTGTTATCCATCTAACTGTAAAAAACCTCAATAGTTTTGGAACAGGCAAAAATGCAAAATAATGAATAATTTTGTAGTAGTAGTCTTATTGATTTGCCTAGTGCACCAAACCTGAAACTGTGTATTGAATCTCATTTAAAGTAAGAGTTCCAAAGAAGTAATGAATACTCATATGAAATTTTAAAAAATACTTTAAGGTAGTTGTTTACCAGTTTGTTAAAAAATCAGGTTGTTCTCAAGCATCTTAACTTTTCCCCACAGCATGCATAGCGAGTTGGCTGGTAAGGATGAGATCCATGAAAGAAATTAATTTCTTGCTGTTTCAGTCACACAGAATCACAGAAACATGCAGGTTGGCAAAGTCCCTCAGGAGCACCAACCTAGAACCCTACTCCACAAGATCACCTTAAGCCATAGCCCTAAGCGCCACTCCAAACCACCCTTAAACACAGCCAGGCTGGGTGACTCCACCACCTCCCTGGGCAGCTCATTCCAGTCCCTGACCACTCTCTCCATAAAAGGCTTTTTCCTAATGTCCAATCTAAACCTCCCCAATCTCAGCTTGAGGCCATTCCCCCTTGTTCTGTCTCCAACTACCTGTGAAAAGAGACCAGCACCAGTCTCTCCACAATGGGTTTGGTTGTGTGGACAATGTCTGGACTAGATGACCTTCAAAGGTCCCTTCCAACCCCTACCATCCTGTGATTCTCTTTCCTCACAGTTTCAAAGGGTGAACGACTTGGATCATGAGGGGAGATTAACGAGATAAAGAGGAGTTGTATCTGTTGATGTTACTCCTGGTATTATGAAGTCTGTAATTTACAACTGCTCTTGGAGGTGCTATGAGTGACTTTTGCACAACTGCTTCTTACCTGTCATGCTATTTCTGTGTGCACAGTATCGATTCAGAGGTAAGGGTGGAAACAGCAACGGTGCAGCTGAAATCCTCTACTGCTAGCAGGGCTCTGAAGAGAAAAATGAGACATTGCTGGGTTTTAATTTTTCTCATTATTCCCTAGAAGGAAAGTTATATTTGTGCTGCCTCCAGGCAAAGTACCATCCCACATGAACAAAAAGATGAAACTAGGATCAGATCCATTTCATCTTGCTGCTGCTACCCCTGCACAGAAGCTCTCCGCAGATGCTGAAGTCCCTGACACTGTATCTTAGTGCTCATATGTCACAGCAAATGATTCATTAAAAATGCATAGACAGATTGATCTTGGAAGAGGGGGAAAAAGATCTGGAGGAGAAAGGAAAATAGAAATGTGAAGCCAAAAGGTAGAAAAGGGAAAACACCCCCAAAACTCACACAAGAAAGGTACACGAAGAGACATTTAAAAAGAAAGAGGAGACAGACACTCTGTTGACATTTAATATGTCTACTTGGGATAAAACTCATCCTTTTATGAGCAGTAAAAGCAACAGCCTAAAGAAAGCCCAAAGCCCTTATAGCATTTTGCATTAAGTACCTCACAAAAATGGTAAGACATTTCTGCTAAGGTGTGTACAATATTTACACCAAACAACCCAATTTATAAAGTGTAATTAAATGGCAGCCAATTGCTAATGCAGACAGCTCTGTCAATCCTGTGCCTATGACATAACTGAAACAACACTGCAGTGCTGCATCCATGCAACACAACTGGGTTTCATTGCTTGCACACCAAAAATGAGCATATTTGTACCTTCCCTTATTTGCATACACTACACTAGGTAGGACTGCAAAGGATCCAAGGCTCATGTAAAGCACTACTGGTGTTGGAAACAGACTGATGGTTCTGGAGTGGTATGAAAGTCTGAGTGGGCTCACTGATCCTAGTTACCAATAGCTCTCTTAATTCATAAACCACTTCCCATGCTCCCAGTCAGCCTCAAAACTGAGAGAGAAGAGAAAAAGATGTGGTTCATTTTTTATGAAGTGGGTCTGTGTGGACCTCCTGAAATTCAACAAGGCCAAGTGAAAGGTCCTGCACCTGAGATGGAACAATCCAAGCTAGGGGATGAAGGGATGGAGAGCAGCCCTGTGGAGAAGAACCTTGTAGGAGTGCTGCTGCCTGCAAAGCTGGACATGAGCCAGCATCAAGTGCCAGCTCAGCACCAGCCATGTCCTGGGCTGGTCCCCAGCAGCATGGGCAGCAGGGGCAGGGAGGGGATTCTGCTCCTCTGCTCTGCTGAGACCACGCCTGCAGTGCTGAGGCCAGCTCTGGAGTCCTCAGCACAGACAGGGACCAGAGGAGGCCACAATAATGCTGGGAGGGCTGGAAGCCCTCTGCTGTGAGGCCAGGCTGAGAAAGTTGGACTTGTTGAGACTCAAGAAGGCTCCAGGTGGCCTTTCAGTGAGTGCTTCAAGGGGTTGATCAGAATGCTGGTGACAGACTTTTAGCAGAGCCTGTTGTGACAGGACAAGGGGTGGTGAGTTTAAATTTTAGAAAGGACATTTAGATTACAAGAGAAGGAAGAATTGCTTTCCATTGAGTGTGGTAAGCCACTGGCCCAGGTTACCCAGAGAGGTGGTCGATGCCTCATCCCTGGCAACCTTCCAGGTCAGGTTGTTTGGGGCTGTGAGCAACCTGATCTAGTTGCAGATGTCCCTGCTGACTGCAGAGTGGTTGGACTGGGTGACCTTTAAAGGTCCCTTCCAACCTAAAGCATTCTTTAACTCTGTGTGATTCCTGATAAACACGTGATTGACAAGACTAACCCTGTACTCCTCCTGTTCTTGTAATAGTTCTTGCATGGCCAGGAGGCTTTGCTCTGCTAAAGGAATCCTGCAAGCAAAAAACCACCCATGCTCAAGAATAATAAGCTACTTGAGTAAGAGCCACCTCCTTAATATGACATTCATGCAAATGGTGTTATGGAGATGCCATATTTATTCTATTTTTATTAAAGATAATTGATAAAATGTGAGTATGGCCCATAATTCACACCCTGTCAGTAAATAAATAAATAACTAGAATTAAGCCAAATACCTGAAATGGGCAGTGCACACATAAATATATACACACATTCACATACATACATCTACAATAGCAATATTTTTAGCTATAGTTTCCTCCTGCTCATGTGGCAACATGACGAGCATTTGGAAGAAGCTGAGCCAAGTGAAAACACAACCTGCAGAACAGGTCACATTTAAATATTCTGCTATTGAAGAATATTAAAAACTCCAGATTAAGTAGGAGTGTTGTAATACATTAATTAATGCTTGTAAATCACTCTGAAATACTTGGATAAAAGATGGCACAAAAAGTGTTGCCACATGTCTTGATGCTTCTAGATAGGCACAAGCCCTCACATCTTGTTTTGAGTCGTGGATGTTTGAAAGCATCCAAAATATCATGGCCGGATGGATTTAGTGTTTGAACACAGCAGAGGAACACCAGGGATGCCTGAATCCTGACTAAGAGTTCAAGTAGACACCTCAGTATAAACAGACTGAAAGATCTACATTTCTTCATGTCCGAATCCAAGAGCTAGTGGTGGCTCACCAGGTCTAGCTACCAAGCTGATGGGTGAATTAGCACAGCTCAGCTTGGCAGCGTTGCTCAGCCTTGACTTGGCTGCATGTCTGCGTGGGTGAGATGTCTTCTACAGAGTATTCCTTCCAATCACTACCACCAAGTACTCACATCCCCAAAAACCTTCCACCACGGCCTCAAGCAGTCTGGAAAGGAAGGTTTCTGGAATCCTTCAACACCCATCTGGGGTCAGTGAATAGAACAAGCGGTTTTCAGAGAACCTGGGACTTGTTTATGCAAGCACAGAACTTTATAAGAGACAGAAAATAAAGGGCAGCAATAAGGCCCTTATGCTTTCCCACATTGATTTCAGATCTAAGACACATTTTCCTTTTTATTCAGCAACAAGTAACATGCTTCATGGCATCCATTAAAAAAAAAAAAAGGATAGAGTATCACCAAATTCATGAAGGAGCAGAACTGCTGTCATTCACTGGGAGAATTTAGAACAGAATCATAGACTGGTCTGGGTCAGAAGGAACCTTTAAAGCTCATTTAGTCCAACCTCCCAGCACTGAGCAGGGACATCTGCAACTACAGCAGGTTGCTCAGAGCCCCATCCAGCCTGACCAGGAATGGTTTCAGGGATGGGGCATCTATCACCTATCCGCGCAACATGGGCCAGTGTCTCACCACCATCAAAGTAAAAAATTCTCTCCACTCTAAATCTTTGTGGTTTAATTTTAAACCATCGTCCCTTATCCTGTGCAAAACCATATTCTCTAGAGGGACACAAATACCACAAACATACTCATCTTCCCCAAAAGGTGAGAACACTAAAAATCACCCAGGATGAAGATCAAGAAGAAAAGGCCAGTCTCTTTCAAATGGTGTTCTGTGATGGGAGAAGGGGCAATGGATACAAACTGGGACCTAGGGAGTTCCACCTCAGCATGAGGAAAAACTTCTCTACTTTAAGGTTGACAGAGCACTGGAGGAGGCTGCCAGGAGAGGTTGTGGCGTCTCCTTCTCCGGGTATTTTCAATACTCATCTAGATGCATTCCTGTGTGACCTGCCCTAGGTGACCCTGCTCTGGCATGGGGGTTTGACTCAATATCTGGAGGTCCTTTCCAACATATGATCCATCCTTCCTGCTTTCTCTCTCTCTTCTATTCCCAACTCGGCACATGTGCTGCTTTGTAGGCACGTTCTGGAGCACAGACTGTTTGCTCTACTCCTGCACAGCACATAAAATAATGTTAGTGTGGTACCCATCTCAGGAACTTTTAAAAGCTATCTCCCTACAAACAAATACCGCAAGCTGGTGGCCTGTGGCAGCCAAAGGACAAACTATGATAGGAAACAGGAGCTTGTTGTGATTTGGAAGGAGGCTAAGCCAGCTGCCAGAGGCAGGAAGTCCAGGACCATGCAAGCAGAGCACCCTGTTCTTCACAACCACCAGCACACAATTAACTGCAAGTGATATGCTGTGTACATACAGCCACCTCTTAATGTCCTCTCTTGGTGTGACTGCACCTGAAGGCAACGCTGTAAAACATGCTCAGCATGTTGTGGCAGCAGTTATCACATTGAGGAGCATGTCTGCAATGGGGGGGGACCACCACAGGCCCAAGTTTTACCACGGCTCCACTTCTGGGAGCAGCAGTGGCATGTCAAGGAGGGAGAATAGCCAGGATGAGTTAGGTGAACCTCCCCCCTGTACTCTGCTCTCATGAGATCTCTTCTGGAGTACTGTATCCAGTCTTGGTGCCTCCAACATAAGGGCATGGACCTGCTAGAGTGGGTCCAGAGGCCACAAAGATGATCACAGGGCTGTAGCACTTCCCCTATAGGACAGGCTGAGAGAGTTGGGGCTGTTGTGAGCGGAGACTTCAGACACATCTTAGCACAGCCTTCCAGTATCTGAAGGTGCCTTACAAGAAAGCTGGGGAAGAACTTTTACAAGAGATTGAGTGCAATAGATTGAAGCTTGAGGAAGGAAGATTTAGACTGGATACTTTCCAGTGAGAGTGGTGAGACAATGGAACAGGTTGCCCAGGGAGTCGTGGATGTCCTCTCCCTGGAGGTGCTCAGGGCCAGGTTGGAGGAGGCCTTAAGCTTCCCGGTGCAGGGGAAGGTGTCCCTGCGCATGGCAGGGCGGCTGAAATTAGATGATTTTTTAAGGTCCTTTCCAACACACACCATTCTATTATTCTGGGGCTGAAGTGCAGGGGTAGGAGACCCACGCTTGGCACCGCTATTAGCAACTGCCAGCCTCACTGCCTATCTGAGATGGGCGGGGGGGCTTCCCTCTTACCTGCACAAGGCCGCAGGAAGGGCGAAAAGCCCCCGAACGAACGGTGCAAGGTGAATTAATAATGACGGTGGGGTGTGTGTGTGGGGACGATGGACCGGGAGGCGCCAGCTCTCCTCTTTAGGCGCCGGCAGGGGCCGGGCGTAGCGAGCAGGTGCCGGCGGGCGGCGCGGCCAAGCCAAGGCAAACCAAGCCAAGTAAGGCACGGCAAGGCAAGGCCAAGCCAGGCCAGGCCTGTCTCTCACACCTGACCGGTACCGCACACACCAGCAGCGTTTGACAGAGGCGAAAGGCGACAATAAACGGGCCTCACCGACCTTCACACGGGCGGGGCGGGGCTGCGTGTG
>VWYK01059468.1:0-13996 GCA_013399775.1 Semnornis frantzii | reverse complement strand
CCCCCCCCACCTTTCTGGAATTTTGGAAGCGAAATTGATTAGATTTGAAGGATTTGCAAATGAGCATTAGCAAATAAGGGTAGGCAGGTAGTTGTGATGTGTTTTTCTCTGTTGAACTACTTAATCATTATTTTTAAATGGGGAGGAAATTGACAGCAACTTCATACCGGTTCTACCTTACTTTCCAGCCTTTGATGCTTCTTGTTCTCACAATCCCTGGATTTCAGCTCCCACAGCTTATTTCTCTTAGAAATGGGAATTAATTTCTATTCCAGATAATTATTATGAAGTTCGTACACAAATGTGGACACAACATGCAAAAGGAATCTTTGGAAGCCTGTCTGATTTGGAACCAAGATGCAGCAAGTCTTGAGTACTTATATTTGGGAAAATCATCTGAAGAATAGTTGTCATAACAGGGTCTGTAAAAAGAGAGGTTGACAGGGAATCTGATTGTGGAAGAGAATTTTTGGTGGAGGGGAGATGTGTGTTTTCACCACTTAATTAACAGAAAGCAGATTAATGCAAATGTCTGCTCTAGCTAGTTGGTGGAATACATGGTCTGTTAGCTCTCTGATGTGCCTGAAAATGAGAACCCTTTAAAAAGATCAAGAAAATTACCAATTTTACAGCCAAGCTCTTCCATGATGAAATTTTAATGTGTTTTTGTTGCCTTGGTACTTAAAATTCAGCACATCTTATTTCCTGTTATTTCCATATGGAAATTGAAGTGTTGCTTGATGTCGGTGACTCTATGTGGCATCTCTTATCTTCTCTTCCCCGTGCTGCCAGTGTGGTGCTGGAGGTTTTTTCTTAGAAACAGTCTGTGTCTGTGATGCCAAACAGCAGAGCATATTTAGGCTTAATCCCACAGAAGATGAATATTTACTGCCATATTGTTTACATCGCCAATCTTTGTGGCTAAGAATCCCAAACCTACATTAGGAGCATCAAACACTACAATTGTTAATGGAAAGAGAGCAGAGCAGGGTTCATCTGCTGAGGTAACTATTGCAAGTTTTACAGTGCCACAAACCTTGATGAGAAAGGTCAGCATAGATGGTTTGCTTCTGAATTTCCCTGTTACAGCTGTAACTGGAAGCAAGTAGTCTGGCTAGTGGGGGAATAAATTTGCTTACTAACTGGAGGTATGAATCTTTGATTGTGTGGTTCGAGGTATTTGAGAAACGTGTTCATAGAGATGAGGGAAGCAGTTGTGGGAAGATTGTTCCTGGAGCCAGAAGCAGCTGGAGGTGGCTGCTTCTGGTATTGTTAGGATGGGATCTGCTGAGGTTGGGTGTGGGAGGTGTGAAGTACTTCTTTGGACCCACCTCTGGTTAGTGCTGTCACAGAAACTTGAGTTGCTTTAGCTAGTTCAGTGGAAGGAGGAGTCTTCTCTTTTAATCTTGACTGCTGTTTCACTTTTCTCTCCAATGAATCCTATCTCTAGACTCAGTCAAGGCTGAGCTGGGTGGTAGCCTTCACCTCTCTGGCGCTTTCTTTGTGACGCTTCCCGATGAACTCTGCTGCTGCTTTAGGGCAGAGCTGCTGTTATGGAGAAAATGAGCAAACCACATGCTTGTATTGATGCCAGCAGAGGTCTAAGTGATGGCTGTGGAACCTGAAATCTTGGTGACTTCATATTGTCAAAGTGAAGGAACATTGAGTCTCTATGACCAACTCAAGGTCTTGTTGGGTTTTGAGGGTGAAGTAAGGACTGGTGAGTTCTAAAACCTTGCCTTATAGCAGTATTGCTATTCTTATGTTGTACTAGATAAATTGGTGCAAGATCATGTTGTTTACATCAGGATGCAGAAGTAGTCCAAAATTGTAATAAATTTTGGTGTTACTGAGAAGCCTTGTGAGTAAGTATGGAACTACTCTGACTTGGCCTTCATATGATGAAGGCTTTTTGACAAGAAGACTCTATGTGGAAGTAATGTCAATGGCCAGATAGCACCTTTTGCAATTCCTCATTTTAAGGTGTAATTTCTGTTTTTAAGGATTTATCTGAAGCTGTAATTAGGTGGTGGTTGAATTCACAGCACTGAAACCAGAATGTAATTAAAAGCAAGCCCTTGTATACTCTTAACTGTAATGCTTGTGGAAGAAATGCTGAAATAGATTTATTTTTCTTTGCCTTTATAACTCTTTAATTGCATGAGGGGAACGTTGGCTGTAGTTAGCGAATTTAACTGACTGAGAGGCAAGATGCTTTAGCAGAATCCAGGTTTCATAGATGCTAGGTCTTAGCTAAAATGAGGAATGAGGATATTTTGCCAATTCTTTCTCAACTTGGTAGTAGTAATCAAGTAAGCTGAGAAGAATGAACATTGTAATTCGTGTTTACAAAGGATAGATTTTGATGATCGTTGAGAAGATCCCCTCTGGGGCTGTTCTTCTGCAGGCTCTACAGCCCCAGGGTGCTCAGCCTTTCCTCCTCACAGAGATGCTCCAGGCCCCTCAGCATCTTTGTAGCCTCTCCCGAACCCTCTTTAGTAGTTTTCTGTCCCTTGTGAACTGCAGAGCCCAGAAGTGGGCACAGGACTCAGCTGTGGCCTGACTAGGGCAGAGTGGAGGAGAAGGAGAACCTCTCTTGACCTTCTAGTTGCGCTCTTCCTAATGCACCCCAGGATTCCACTTGTCTCTAAGGATAACAACAAATCAGTTGCTTTACTTTGTGAATTCTTAACATTGACATGATTTAAAGTTAGGAACTGAATGGTTACTTGAGACATCTGATTTCATGTGAGGGGTTTGTTTTCAGTATAATTCTTTTTAAAACTGGGATTAAGAATCTGTGTTGCTCAAAACTTTGTTGCTTTTCTGTATAGCTCGAAGGCTGCCCCTTCCATTCCTAAATGGAGCACGTTCTGCATGTTGTCACTTGGCTAGAAGAGTTACTTTTTATAACTCAAGTTGCCAAGTTTCTTGTAGCAGGATGACTTAGCTCCTTTAGCCTGGAGAAAAGCAGCCTGAACGGGGATCTTCTTGATGCTCAGCAAAAGGGTGGGGGGCATGAGAATGGGACCACACTGCTCTCACCAGTGCCCAGTGACAGGACAAGGAGCAGAGGGCATGAACTGGAACCCAGGAGCTTCCATCCAAACAGGAGGAGAAACTGTTTTGCTGTGAGGGGCCTGGAGCCCTGGAATCCAGGGGAGGCCACAACACTGTTCCAAGGACTGGAAACCCTATGCTTATGAGGCCAGACAGAGAGTTGCTTATTGTCCAGCCTGGAGAAGAGAAGGCTTCTTCTCTTTGAGTGACATCCCTGCTGTTGAGCATCCCACCTTCTGTTTGCAGACTCACTGGGGTGCCTTACCAGTGAGATACTAGGTGGGTCCCTAGGATGGGTACACTCTTGGGGGTGCTTTACTTCTGATGCTACGGACAAGTACCTCAGAAGAACAATTCAACCTGTATTTTTGATCTGGTTTTAACTTTGAGCAGCTTCCTTCCTTTTGGTGGCTTACAAAGTTGTGAATTGAAGGGGTTTTGTAACTGAAGCTGTAATAACATGACCTTATTTTTTTCAGGTTCAGTGTTCTTATCTAGATAACCCTAATCTCTGGTCTTTAAATACTACCTGAACCATCATGGTCATCTTTATTCTCTCAGCTGTGTTTTTGAACACTTGGGTTTCAATGTCAACATCTACAGGGGAAATATAATAGTGTTTTTTTTTTTAAAAAAAGCTATTTTAAAATGTAACCCAGCATTTTAACAAGCCTTCTGTGATAGAAAACTGTTTCCTTCTAGGAATTCTGGGGAAGGTTCACATAAACAGGGAAGTGGTTTCATTTTGGTGTTCAGTTACAGTGTTAAGTGGATGAGACAAAATTAAACTTTGCAGTAAGGAACTGTTAATTTTAGTAATTTTGGGTAGTTTTTCTCAGCAGAGGGTACAGATAGTTCTCTTTTCTTCACAGCAATTACATGATGAAAGAGTTTTCTTTAAATGTTTTTTCAGCCCTGAAACATAGAAATGTTTAAGTTGTGAAAGTTGCCCACAACTGTTTGCATTTCTGGACTTCCTAATAATTTCCATGCTCTATTGTCATCATTTGTTTCCAAAGCCACTTTTGAAACGGGATAGAGAAGAGCACTGCTTAAATACTTTAAATCTTAACTTTCTGATTTCAATTTTGGCCAAAGCCTGCTTTTCAAGTTATCCCTAGGGATAACTGTTTCATTAAATCGAACACAAAGCCTGTCAAAAGGGTTGTCTTAAATGGCTTTTTAAAATGCTAGGGTTTGGTTACACATTAACTTCTCGTGGCAGATGCTGGGAGGGGGCAGATCCCAACAAATGAAGCTTCATCCAGGTTTGCCTGTTTAAAATACTCCCTATCAGTAGTGAGATCATATATGCCACATAGGTACTAAGAGTAAGCTACACAACCATGACTAATTGGTGAGAGGTTATTTAAAACCACAGGAAGGTTTTACTTCTATTCCTGCCCCTCAGATAAATTCCCCCTTCCATAAAAGAGCAGCCCCAAACTCAGCCATGAGGAGTAATTTGCCAACACTTTGGAAAAACCCTCTCTGAAAAAAAAAAACAAACACTGAAGAGTATGGTGGAAGTCTTGGTTCTGCTTTGAGGAGGTCCCTGCTGACTGCAGCGGGATTGGATTAGATGACCTTTGGAGGTCGTCTCCAACCCAACCCATTGCATGATAACAGTGTTGGTTTAGTTTTAGCATAAGGTCTGTGGTCTCATTTGCTGGTGCAAGAAGATGTTTGTCCATCTGGTAAGGCAGGACACAGGTAGAACTCTCTGTCTAAATCACATTTGATTAGGTCAGAGGCTTTCAGAGAGGCTAAAATGCTCAAAGTCTCACATTTTCTTCCAGTGGAAATAGTGTATCTCATGAAAAATCTTGATGCTCAGGTGTACAGCTGCACTTTAGCAGTAGCTTAAAAGCATTCTGATGGATGGCAAAGGAAGCAAAATTCATTTTGGTTGGCATTTTTTGTCCTAAGTGAAGGAATTGTACTTTGAGAAATCGAACTTAAATCTTGTTTCTCTCAAATGCTTTGGAATTGCTTCTGCCAAGTTTGTTTTAAAACAAATGATACAATTTATTCTTTTAACGAGATATTTGGAATTAGATAGAAAACACACTTGAATGCTGTTTGGACCTATTGTGACAAAATCTCTGATTTTGAGGAAGAGGCAATTTTTCTCCTACTCCATACCCTGGGGAGTCCCACCAGACACTTTCAAGGCAGAAACCTTTCTGGCATCCCTTAGATTGTGCTTTTAAGGACACCTAAGGAGAGACTTTACAGTAGATAACTGGTGAAACAAGCCATCAGTATTGGAAGGAGAACCATTTTCTAATGCAGCCTGGGAGGCAAGTCATATCTGAGGCTGCATCAAGAGGAGTGTGGCCAGCAGGTCAAGAGAGTGGGCTTTGCCCCTTTTCTCTGCTCTTGTGAGACCCCATCTCAAATACACCATCCAGCTCTGGTGTCTCCAACATAAGGACACAGACCTGTTGGAGCTAGTCCAGAGGAGGGCTACAAAGATGATCCAAAGGCTGCAGGACCTCTGCTGTGAGGGTAGACTGTGAGGGAGCTGGCATTCAGTCTGGAGAAGACTCCAGAGAGACCTTGCAGCTGCCTTCCAACACTGGAGAAGAGGGACTTATGGTAAGGGTGTTGAGAGACAGGACAAGGAGGGATGGTTCAGAGTAGGAGAGCAGGGTTAGACTGGAGCTTAGGATGTTTTACTTCAGCATAATCGTTTTGGTCAAAGCATGAAGCTTCTTTCAAGTAGATGAGCTACACATTACTGCTTGGACAGTTAAAATCTTGCCACATGAGTGCTAGCAGACTTTAGTATGTGAGAGAAAGTGTGGATGGCAGGTTCTCATTTTTTCATATGTAAAAGTAAAAACGTGTTTGAATTTGGTTTTGAAAGGCACTTGAGATATTCACAGGCTGACAAAGTATGTCCTGGGGGAGCCTTACTTGACCATCTGAGCTCTTCTTTGCGCTGTCACAACTCCTTTCTAGCCAAAGTCAGTGTAACATTTCTGAGAGAGAAGCTCATTTGCAGCCTCAGTTCTTGCTTGAAAACCCCATTACTCACATGGGCTGACATGCTCAGCATGCAGGAGGTTGTAGACTTCGATAGAAACTCTTGGAACATTGCTAATAAACTGTGAAATCCTTGTGGATAACGAACCAGTTGAGTGTCTGGCAAGTGTCAGATCTTGCTTGGTTGATGGTATCATTAGACAGGAGATTCGAGCAGAAAAAGTAATTCTGAAGCAGAGCTTCAGTAATGAAATGAAGTTTCAGAAGCAAGCCAACTAAGTTCACGGTTTTTAATTGTTCCTCCAGTAGTTCAGCCAGCTTTGGAAACCAGCTAATTAGTTTCTGCTTGTTCAAAAGGGTTCTCTGAGTTGTACCTGTGGTGGCAGCAGGTAATTCAATGTAGCCATTCGTGGCAGTTTGTCCTTCTGTAAACCAGAGGGGTTTCCTTTTCTGCAGGAAGTCCTTGTATCTCACTTCTTGCCACATGTTTTCCTACCACACAGAATTTTGTCTTTGCACAGGTATCTTTGAAGTGTCATTACTTAAAATTTCTCCAGTATCCCACTTTTAAGTGCTATTTTTAGCTTGAAGTGACCTTTTGTCATTGCCATAGTGTGAAGAAGACTGTAGAAATTATCCACGCTGAAAATTTGTAGTCTTGTCAGTGTGGGGGTCTGTAGTGCTTGAATTTGTGGGGTATCTATAAGAAAAACTTCTTGGAGAGGTGAGATGTTTCCTCTTTGTATCCTTTTCCTCATCCACATAATCACTGGAGTGGTGCAGTTACCCTTCACTCTGGGGTCAGCTCTCAGGCACCAGCCCTTGTGACTTTCTGCTGTTGTGTTGGGTTGATTCAATTTGCTAAACTAGCAAAAGTGACTTGAGAAAGCAAGTCTTGAAACAACAAGTAGCTTCCTTGTACAGAGTGAGGAGAGTTGGGCTTAAGGTCCTTCCTAACCCAAAAAGTTCTGTGATAGGAACAAGGAAAGATGAATGGAATAAGAACTGGCAGTGAGTCAGCATGAATTGACCTAGGAAATTAATTTATCAAGGGAATGAGAGACGTGAGAGTTGAGTAGAGCTGCTCTGTATAGATTCTGGATAAGAAAGAGACCATTTCACTGCTCTGAAACTACTGGGGGTTGCTTGTGTGGATGTCTGAGGCTTGCATGTGAGGAAGAGCAGGAATCCATTGGTGAAAAGCTTTCATTGTCATCACTCAGTGTAGCTGCACCTTCTTCCATTGTGCTTGTGACTGTTTCATAGGCAGCAGAAGACTAAGTTCTCAGACTTATGGAGACCATGCCACAAGCTGGTAGAGCTGGAACCTGATGGGAAGGAATAGGTGATAAAATTCACTCCTGGCTTTACTGGTAACAGTGAGATGGGAGTTAAGGAGGAGGTTCACCCTGCTACAGTAGGCTGTAAAAGCCAAGTGCATCCCAAGCTTGAGAAAACAACGTGGGAAGACTCAGCAGCATAATCTTAGTAGTATCTAATTTGTGGTACTCAAATTTGAACTGCAGACTGTCCTAGAAACTTATTCTGAGCGGGTAAGCATAAAACTTCATGCAAGAACTCTGGAAAAAGTCTGATCCAAGCAAAGAATATAAACAGCACTTAAGGGTTGAGAAATGATAGGGGAAGAATGTAAGAGAGGTCCTTAAAATAACAAGCCTCATTTGATAATGCCTGAATGTACTGAATTCAAAAAACCAAACACAGCATCAATAATCACATCTGGTGGTTTTCACATCTCAGCTGAACAGCCATGTAGCAGTTCCATCCAGGATCCTCATCTTCCCAGCCTAGGAGGAATCTATCTCATGAGCCTCCTGCAGATGCCAAGGGATCGTGTAAGAACCAGGCTATCCATCAGGAGATTGTTGTCTTGAGACCATTACCCATCTAAGCAGCTTGAAGCCAGATGAGGAAGGAGGTTGGAACCACAGTGGTCAGAAGTGCAGAACAGATATAAACAATCACTGAGTTGACAAGCCCTAAACCAGGCAAATATTCCAAAGAGCAGGGCACACTTCCTGGAAAAAAAAAAAAATGTGGCTGTGGCAGATCAGGATGAGGTTATGGTACCACAGACTTGAGCTGCCAACCAAGTCTTAGGGTGACTTACTGAAACTCAGCAGCCTTTCGTGAAGTAAGACTCAGACTTTTCTGAAGCTTTGTTCAGACATTGGGTGGCTTTTAGTTTTCCCTGAAACTCAGCGTGGGGGCTGCTTCTGTGTAAAAGCATGGGTAGCAGAAGTGAGAGATGCATGTCTCCAGCAGTAGGATTCTGAAATGCTGAGCAAAAAACAACTAGGAGTTCAGATCAGTTTCCAAAGTAGGGAGGAATCTCCCGTTATGTGGAACCTGCTATCTTTGTTTCTTACTAGCCATGGTCTCTTCTAGCTCAGTATGAAACTTTAAACTTAGGAGTTAAATTCCAGGACCCAAGCTGCTGCCTTCAGCATCCCGTTCCCTTGACTGTCTCAGATTAACTAAGATTTAAGTTGCTTTCTGTTTAAGCAAAGCAGAATTGAAGAGCTTTGTTTCCTGAGATGATGGCTCCTGATGAGGGCATCTAGGTTAACACACTGACTTACTGCCATCAGAAAGCAGATAACTCCATCTGTGTTTTTACTGTCCACTTCCCTCCACTGAAGCTGTTCATTCTTCTGCTAGCCACATAGTGGTCATTTCTGATTCACTCTTTCCAGCACACTTTCAAATCAAAATCTCCACCCTAGGCTCCCAGTCCCAGGAAAACATTTGTTCAGTTATTGCTGCAGTAGTTTGTTTTTAACTTTAGGAACTGAAGTGTCTTACAGGAAAAAAAATCAGTAAGTTCTGGAGGAAGGAAAAGTTAATGGCAGTGGAAGCTGGCAAACAGCTCAAGCTCTGGCTCTTTAGACTCTTCATATCCTTTTCCAAGCAGACTCACAACATTCCACACACAGACACACACTTACCTCTGATTGTAAGCTAGGTTTCAGCCAGTTTGGCACATGGGAACATCTTATTCGTGCAAGAAAGGAGGCAGAACTCTGGTGGGTCTGTTGTGAGCTGCAGCCACAGAGAGGCTGAGGCAGAGGAGGTGCAAGAGTGAAAAATTCCTTGGTCAAATGGCCTTCAATCTGTTGAGGAATCAAATCGACAAGGTAATTGAAGCCTGGACCCCCTCTTGCTAACTGCTCAACTTTAGACAAAAAGCTTTTATGTGTAATTCGAAGGGGGCTCCAGGAAGGCTGGGGAGGGACTATTGACAAGGTCTGGGAATGCCAGGACAAGGGGAATGGGTTTGAAGTGGCAGAGGGGAGATTGAAAGTGGCTGTTAGGAGGAAGTTGTTTGCAGTGAGGGTGGTGAGACACTGGCACAGGTTGCCCAGGGAGGTTGTGGCTGCTCCCTGCCTGGAGGTGTTGAAGGCCAGGTTGGAGGAGGCCTTGAGTGACCTGTGCTAGCGGGAGGTGTCCCTGCCTATGGCAGGGGGTTGGAACTGGCTGTTCCTTGAGGCCCCTTCCAACCTTACCATTCTATGAATTTCCAGTCACTGTCTTCTAGTGGAGAGCAAATTCTTCTTCAATATTTATTCCTTTCCCAAAAAAAAAGTGTTGGTCACCTCACTAGTGGATGGCCTCAAGCCTGGGAAGGGTGGTCTGGATGGGAGCATCATGAAGAGATTTTTCTGTGGGCAGAAACTCCTGTTTGTCATACCTTGGCTTTCCTACTAATTAGCCCAGGGAAACTCTGTACTCTTTGGTTAAGAATCCTCTGTTTCTCCACTGACTGTACAGGAAACTTTGACACCTGAGTTCATGGTGTTGCTAATCTTGGTATCTCTGCATAAGTATCATGTGAGTCAAATAAACCACGTAAGGGAAGAAACAAAGGTGGTTGGACTGATACTTGCATCTGAACTGTGGAGAGCATCACCGTTAAATACCTTCAGGGAGTCAGTCTCTTGTTATTCAGTTTGCTTTTCAAGGAAGCTTTTGTTCTGTGGAAGGTAGCTCAGAAAAGCCTAGGGTTCTTTGTATTTAAATCATCAGTCTTCCTGATAGGACACAAAAAAAAACAGTTCTAGGAGAAGCTGAGTCACTGGTACTGTTTGGCCACTGATTTACCAAATATCTGTTGACTGTGGGTAATCATTGTCCCGAGGGAAAAACAAAAAACAAAACAACAACCAATAAAAAAAAAGGCAGTTTTTCCTTCTCCTTTGAGAGTGCTGCTCTCCTGTTGACCTTTGTGCTACAGTTTTTTATGGATGCATTTAAATATTTCTCAACTGCTGCAGAATAAACACCTTGAACACATCAGACATGAGAATTCTCCCACGACTTTTATTTTCCTGCAACATTCAAGCTTTGGTGATGTGGGAGAATTTATTGCTGAACGAATTCCTCACTTGTGACCTGAGAAAAATTCGTTTTCTGCCTGAGCACAAGCACTGCTCCACCAAAGATAACACCTGCCAGTAGAAACCCTTAAACTTCTGTTTATGATGTTCCCTTCTGAGTAAGGTACACCAAGTTGAAACTTTGGAAGCTCTCTTGAGAAAACTCACAGTCTCCATTACACCTATCAGAAAGAAAGTGCAGCATGAAGACACATCATCACTCTGGCCACTACCATAAGCCTTTATTTTACTATCAGAAATGCATTCATTTGGATGCTGCTGGGTTTTTGGTTTGGTTTGGTTTGTTTTTTTCTTAATAATTACTAATAGTATGGTAGGGGTTGGAAGGAACCTCTGGGGATCATCCTGGCCAACTGGCCTGCTAAAGCAGAGTCACCCACAGCAGCTTGCCCAGGATCACAACATCCAGCAGGGTTTGGAATCTCTCCAGAGAAGGAGACTCGACAACCTCTCTGGGTCAACCTGCTGCAGCACCCTCACAGCAAAGAAATTTTCCTGCTGTTCAGATGGAACTTGCTGGGTTCCATCTAGTGCCCATTGTCCCTTCCCCTATTGCCCAGAAAGTCTGGCCCCATCCTCTTGCCCCCTGCAGGGCCTTTATCTCTTGCTGAGCATTGATCAGATCGCCTCTGGGGCTGCTCTTCTGCAGGCTCAACAGCCCCAGGGCTCTCAGCCTTTCCTTCTCACGGAGATTCTCCAGGCCCCTCTGCGTCTTCATAGCCTCTACTGGACTCTCCAGTAGTTCCTTGTTTCTTGTGAGCTGGGGAGCCCAGAACTGGACCCAGGACTCCAGATGTGGCCTGCCTGGGACAGAGTAGAGAGAGAGGAGAACCTCCTTCAGCCTGCTGATCACATTTTTCCTACTGTAGCCCAAGTCCTGTAGGAGGAACTTAGTCAAAATAAAACATAGAAAATTTTATCTGCTTAGTTGTGTTCTGTTCTCTCCTAAGTGTCTTAATGATTCCAAGCATCAGGCTGGAGGATTCAGCTTTTAGCCATCATTGTCTCTTAAATCAGGTTGGGAATTTCAAGTTGATACCTTATGTACAAGTACTTAGCAGCAATTTGTCCAGCTCAGTCCACCCCAAAGTACAACCTTTGTCTGGTAACTATAGAAATGCATTTAGGGCTGCTTTTGGGGCTGAGTGCCCTGCTAAGTTGTCTTTCCTCTTGTTCAACCTCCTGGCCAGCTGCTTCCCATCAAATCCAGCCAAGTGATTGATGAAGGTACTTTAAAGAGGAAAAGTACATTTGCTAATGATGGGTAATTAGACTTTAGAACTCAGTGTTTCAGAACACGTGGAAATAAAACATGCTCTTACAGATGGACAAATTCAGGGAGGATGGTTTGTTCAGAGCTGCCTCACCTTGGTCTGGGTGGAACCTCCAGATGAAGTACATTGTAATTGCTGAATGCTCTTGCCAAAAACCTTTACTTAAACCTACAGTTCATGTTGTCTGATGTTGAAACACTCTCCTCCAAAGGATATTTCTGATGGACGTTAGGCAGACCTACTGCTTTTTTCCTGTGTGTATTCTTATACTCAGCTAGCACCCAAAGCAAAATGCTTTGGTTCATGGAAGGTAACTACTGTTTGAAAGCTTTTAATTTGCCATGTCTCCCAGACAGGAGAAAACACCCTCAGTGTTTGCACTTAGAGATTTTGGCACATTTGTGTCTTTGAGAGGGCAACAGTAAAGTATTCTTACACTGGAGGTTTCCTTTCATTTCACACTTCATCTTCTTCAGCTGCAGACCCAGGCTTGGAAGGGAGTGATCCTGAGAACAGGTTTCCACAGCCTGCCCTGTGCTGGACCCAGCAACTTGTGTGGCAGAGGGGAGTTGAATCAGCAGTTGAAGTCTTGTACAAAGGTCACTTTGCTCCACGTACTGTAGGTTTTTAAGAAGTTAAATTGTAGCTTGTGTCCTAGTGAGTTTTGCTGCTGTTTCTTTTGCATTGTCCTGGGTCGGAAGGTGCAAGTAAGGCATGGTCTGAGCAGTTCACTTCTTTAGAAGTGCTGAGTAGTTCATCTGCCTCTCTGAGTTTGTTTTATTGATCCCAGGCAGGGTTAATGTCTGAATTCCCTTCACACTCCTCATGTCTGAAGCACACCGTGTCAGCATCTTCAGTATAAGATGCTGCTTGCTCTAAACTTGCTTATTCTGAGTGACTTCAGTCATAGTGGCAAGAAAAACATTAAAATCAGTAGGAGTTAATGCAAAAGAAGTATCTTGGCTTTTTTTTTAAGTTGCTTTGATGTGTTGAATCCTCTGCTTCTATATCATTAGTGTTGCTCAATAGATTACAACTGGTTTGGATGTAATAATCATAGAATGGTAAAGTTGGAAGGGACCTCAAGGATCATCCAGTTCCAACCCCTTGCCATAGGCAGGGACACCTCCCACTAGTACAGGTCACTCAATGCTTCATCCAGCCTGGCCTTCAACACCTCCAGGCAGGGAGCGCTGTGACAAAGCCTGTGACTTGTGCTCCTATACTCAAGTAGAGATTTCTCTTCCCTGCTCCTAAAAAGTAAGGCATTTGTAGCTTCTGGTGAAAAAGTCTGGATTCCTAATGATCTCACTTGGGTCACTGATGGGAAGTTTTTACTCTTTGTGGATGTTCAAGGAATCCTGTTGCCAGCTTTCTCAAAGCCTTGGTTGACACATGGCAGGCTAGGTTAGTCTTACTTTCCAAAATGCTGTGAAACCAGAGATTAAAGATAATTACTTAATTTTACCCTGTGGTACAGTCCACAAAGAGATACTTCCTTGCCTTTTGCTTACCTGTCTCCACGTGTAGCGAGTGGAATGCCATGTGTGAAGGAACCCTGTGAGAAACTGGTGTTGTTAGAGTTCTGACATGGCTTAAGGTGTAGGTGAGGGTGTTCTGCTGAATTGGTGTTTAGCAGAGAATGACATCCGTGTGCTGGATGATGATGTCAGTTTCTCTCGTTGTAATCTTTTGTGCAGTCTAACTGAAAAAAAATATTTTTCCTCTCCTGCTGGTGTTGATATGCTGATGTCTTATGAGTCTTGTTGAAGACATCTGAGATAACCTGTCTGGCAGGTGCTCTCAGAAATAAACTAGTGGAATACACCTCTGCTCTTCTGCATTCTCTTACCTATGACAGGCAGGAAAAATGGAAACAATTGCCTCTAGGCAGGAGCATTATAGAATCAGTCAGGGTTAGAAGGGACCACAAGGATCATCTAGTTCCATCCCTCCTACCATGGGCAGGGACACCTCACACTAGATCAGACTGGTCAGAGCCTCATCCAGCCTGGCCTTAAACACCTCCAGGGACGAGGCTTCCGCCACCTCCCTGGGCAACCCCTTCCAGGTTCTCAGCACTCTCATGCTAAAGAACTTCCTCCTCACATCCAGTCTGAATCTACCAATTCTTAGCTTGGTTCCATTCCCCTTAGCCCTATCACTACCTGACAGCTTCAAACGTCCTTCTCCAGCTCTCTTGTAGGCTCCCTTCAGATAGGTCAAAATCAGGTCACCTGGGAACCTTCTCCT
>VWYK01059467.1:0-19901 GCA_013399775.1 Semnornis frantzii | reverse complement strand
GAGGATCTTAAACTCTACCATTTAGTGGTCACTGCAGTCTAGGATTCATCTCTCACCAACCCCTCCTTGTCAGTGAGGACAAGATTCAGCATAGCACCTTTTCTTGTGGGTTCCTTTAGCACTTGGAGGTGGAAATTATCATCAATGAACTCCAAGAACCTCTTAGATTGCTGGTGCCCTGCTGTGTTGTCTTTCCAACAGATGTCCAGGTGGTTGAAATCTCCTATGAGGATCAGGGCTTGTGACTGTGAAGCTGCTCTTGTATCTTTATAGAGGTCCTCATTCATTTGATCTTCTTGGTCACGTGGCCTCTGGCAGACTCCCACTATGATGTCATTTTCCCTTGCCTGCCCTTTAATCCTCACCCATAAGCTCTCTGTCACCTTTTCATCTATCCCCAGATGGAGCTCCATGGACTCCAGTTGGTCTTTGATGTAAACACCCCGCAACACACACTTCTGCCCTGCCTGTCTTTCCTGAAGAGCTTATACCCATCTAATCCTACAACTATCCCACCAGGTCTCAGTAATGCCAGTGACATCACAGCCCTGCAGGGATGCACATGTCTCTAGTTCTTCTTGCTTGTTTCCCACACTCCTGCATTAGTGTAGAGGCATTAAGTAGGGGCTCCTATTGAAGCTGACTTACTGACTGGCATTCCCTTATCCTGATCTGTAGGTCCTTTCTTCCCAGCCTGCAGTCCAACTCCAGGCACAGAATGCCCATTAATGTAATTGATCTTGATGTGGGATGGATTGAGGGTCCCTTCCCCAGCAACTCTAGTTTAGAGCCCTCCTGGCTAGATTGGAAAGCTTGTGGCTGAAGGTGTTCTTCCCCTTCTTTTAAACCCCTTCCCATTAACTGGGAGGACTGATGGAAAGACTACCTGTGCTCCCAAATCCTTCACTGCTGCTTCCGGTAACTTGTAGTCCCTCTTGATGTTCTTTAGGTTGCTTATAGTTATCTGAACTGATCCCAATCTGGAAACAGAATCATCTCATTTATTCTTCTCTGTAATTCACCCAGATGAGATTACCTAAAAAGAAATGCTTTCAGAGTTGTGTGGCTCCCTTAGTTTCAGATGCTTAATGATAAAATGAGCTAAATTGTAAAAAAAAGGTAGTATCATCAGGTGTGCATCTGAATTGATACAGATATGTCGGTGATCTTTATCACACACTGTTGTGCCATATGGCAGAAAGATGCAAACAGCTGTTCATTGTCTTTCTATAGACCTTGCATCAATCCAACTTTTATTTGGGTGCCATAATTTCACTTTATTGTGAAACTGTTGCAGACCAGATCTTTTCCGCTCTCCAGTCTGTAGCAATGGCCTTACATGAAGATGCTGTACGAAGCTACAGATAACCCTATGGGCTCTGGTGTACCCAAGAGGGCCTTGAAGCAGGGACTTCACGTGCAGGAGAATGTAATGAGCTTCATTAGGACTATGAAGCATCAAGGTGTTCCTGTAAACAAGGTTGCAGCTCTGCTACTACCCCATGACAGCACCTTGAACAGGTTATTCCTTGTTTGATCCCACAGAGGTGCTTTTCACCTGTTGTATGCATCAAGCATTCTGACTTCAAGTTGGAAGCACTGGTATGATCTTTGGTAGCCAAATAGCCACAGTCTCCACATAATTCTGTGCAAGAAATAGCCATGGCACAACCTTTTTGCAGTGGCTGTGCAAGGAGAAAAGGGCTGCTTTTGGTTTCAAAGCACCCTGAAATTAATTTGATCCCCTGGCCATCGGTACTGTGACAACCCACATGGCATCTGCAAAGGGTGTGTTACAGTCTAGGACTAGGGCCCTAATTGTAAATAAAGTTTTCTAGAGAATTCAGAAAGAGTCCAGAGGGATGGACTCTGCTCTCAGAGAGGCTGGACAAAATATTTATCCCATTCCATTAGTCAAAGAAAAAAATCTGTATAATTTAGAGTTCAGAGTGTTCTGTCTCTCTTTCTCCTGTTTTCCTCCTTTGCCCCTCTCTGAACTTTACTTTACTCTCCTGCACCAATCATTGTTTGGGTTTCTGGTAAGAAGACAGAGATAATATCATGTTAAGCTGGTAATAGTCCCTCGGCTTTGTCCAGGGGTGTGTACAAAGGGGTGTCCAAGGGGTAACCGGGCTATTGTCTAGTTATATTGTCTAGTTATATATATGTATATATGTATATATGTGTTTGTATATGTTTATTACCTTTTATATTTAGCCTACTTTTGCAAATAATAATTTCATTTTACTTCCAAATTCTGAGTAGTGTGGTACTTTACTCTTCGGGAGTAAATCCCAAGTTCTAAGTGATGTGAAAGCAGCACAGGGTAGCAAGACAGAAATCTCCTTTCTTCATCCGAACTGACATGTGGTTGGGTGGAGAGAGACACAAGCCCTCTCCATCTAGAGGAGTGCTGTGCCAACTCTAAAATTGCAAAATATAACTTCTACAGAGGGAAATTGAATTCAGGGATATGAATCTCAGTCCAGTGGCATAACAGACAGGAGCCTCCTCATCTGGATCTGAATTGCAGTCCATTAGGATAATAGGCAGAAGCCTCTGCAACTGGAACAGCCTGGTTGCTTTTCTTTTCTTTGAATGATACAAACACATTGTTTTTTGGAGAGCCAGTAACCCAAACGCAACCCCTAGAGAAATTTGGACATGAAGACCTGACATTAGACCATCCTGCTGAGTCCCAGCCAAAAAGTGGACACCATCAGTTGAAACAATTGCTGTTCCCACTGCCTGCCTTGGGCACCTTTCACCAAGGAGACCGCCCTGCTCACAAAGCTTATTCATACATGTTGGTCTTTGGACATGGTAACAAAGAGCCTATGTGTGCATCTTATTATGTTTTCTTACTTATTTATTTCCTAAGATGGGTGTTTGGAGTTGAGGTCAATGGTAAAAGTCCAGGCTGACCTCTCCTCCCCATCACAGACTGTATTCTTGCGTGATCCTTGCCTGCCAAAGCACAAGACAGGCTCCTCACCAACCGAGAAACAGTTCCGCAGGACCATTGTTAGGCTGCAGGACCCCTCCACAGAACTGAAGAAGGGATAACATTCACAGAGAAGGAGTATACGAGGCAATAAATTTTTTGTGTGCGCATAAAGATGCCAAATTAAATCTGAGGCATTTGGAAAACCACAAGATTACTCCAAGGCCGTGAATAATATTCCTGCAATACAACAAGAAAAACAGAAGATTCAACAGACCGTAAAATGAAGGGGAAAATCATGTTTTCTTGCCTGAGGAGGGTCTGAAAATCCAGTGTGCTGTAGCTACCATCACCATTAAGAATTTTTCATTGATGTCAGTTCAGGGGCAAAGTTTAGGTGAACGATGGCTCAAGGGCATTTAACCCTCCAAGTGCTTCACATACACTAATTGATAGAACTGGGCAAATAATTTGCAGCAGATTATCCAATGAATTCAAGCTGCCTGCTTGCAGAGACCTGTTTTGCACCCTGGTTTTGCTCCGCTGAGCAGAAAAACAAGCATCCTTTCCTCAATAGCACTCAGCCCTATCTGCTATTTGGGGTTTGAGCAGAAGGGCAGACCCTTTTACTCAAATGTTTTTCTTGTTCAAGTGAGAAAGGTGGGGCCAAAGATACTGCTCTGCTCCTCTCTCTTCTAGGTTCGAGCTGAGAGCTGCGGTGAAACAACAGCCTTTCATGGTGTGTAGTGCTCCTGGCCTCGGCAGGGACCAAGCTGTGCTCCAAGGGATTTCCCCTGCCCTTCTTCTCCTGGGGTTGCAGTTGTCACTGGCTTTGGCCTGTGCCTTCAGACATAAAGCTATCTCTGCCCTGAGTGAAAAGAACTCCCATGCCCACAGGACAATGAAGCTGCAATGGGTCTACAGGATGTCTTGCCAGCGACTTTCTTTAAGTCAAGTTAATACTGTCTCCAAGTGAAAAATAATGAGGCATACTAAACCACGATAGACACGAATAGCTAATAAATACGCACATAAAAGTGTGCTTTAAAAATCCTATGAAAATAAAAATATTCACAATTGCTTTCTGCAGATATTTCTATGCATGCACGCATTTGTGAACATGTATGTGTGTTGCTCAGTAGTCTGTGAAGCTGCTGCTTTGCTAGAACACAATTTAGGAGAGAGATGAAGATAATAAGGATGACTGCAACAATAAACGTGTCTACATTTCAGGAGAACAGTGTAGAGTCCAAGGGATAACCAGTATGTGACTTCTGTAAGTAGTTTGATATAGAGAAAAGCGGCAACATGAGGTCAACCCACAGCTGACTTGTGAGTGAGTGGAAGTGGGAGGAATGCCTTATCCTGGTCCCACTGGGAAAGTTTTGTTTGCAGCTGATATATTCCTTGTCGCAGGGTTTAAACAACAATGAGAAACAGATCAGTAGGATAAAATGGTGGAAGGAGGTAAGCATGGATGCCACGCACTTTGCATCCACAGAGGGTTTCAAAACTCAGCTAGACAACACTCTGAAAACTTGGTCTAGCTTTAAAGTAAACCCTGTTGGCTAAATTTGTTGGAAGGGAGATCTCCAAAGATCTGTTCCCACCCAAATCACTCTGTGATCTGAAGAATCCAGGCTTCATTTGTAGCAGTGTCCATGAAGCTGTATATTCAGTGAGAGAAGTATCTAACCAGTGGTTGATGGTGAAAAGTACCGCACGCAGCCATGGTGGAAAGACAATATTGCTGCCAAGTGAGGAAGGCATACAGATAAACTTTTTAATAACTGGCAAAATCATCCAGAGCACCAGAACTAGCTGTAGTAGGTGAGTATAATTAATTAGAAGTTTCTTGGGAAGGATCGTGGAGCAGCCTATGAACTTTTGGAAGGCAAAAAGTGGATATAAAGAAAATAGACACCTATTCTAGATTTCATTAATGAAGATTAGTAAGAAGAATATTAACTGTAAAAATGAGACCAGGTAAAAATCTTCACAGAAAGAAAATCTACTGGCAAATAGTGGCAAGAAAGCTTATGTGTTAAGGTCTCTTTTATATGAACTAACAAAGAAATATCAACTTCTAGGTAGTGAACGCAAATATAAACTTGTGAAGGAATAGATGAGATAATACTTTGATAAATTAACATTTTCTACTTTTCTGAAGTTGCTGCACTTTATTCTGAAATGGTTGAAGTATTGGCTGCAATAAACTGAGGGCTACTTTTCGCTTTCTGTGAGCACCTGAACAAGACAATTTATTGAATAGCTGGAAAAAAGTTTTCCTCATAATGACAGAAAAAAAAAAATAGAGAAAAGTTTTGGAACTATAGACCAATTGCTTTGTCTTTTAGTTCCAAAAGTGTATTGGAACAAATAATGAAAAAAATTCTACAAAATTATGAGATAAAAAGATTGATGAAACTCTACACTGACATGTCCAGAAAACACCTTCTAGAATTAAACTTTTTTTTTTTTATCTAATGACAAGAAAATTCATAAAAGACAACTGAACCAGTAAGAAGACATAATCATCTCACCTGTCATACGCATACAAAGTAACTTACCTTCACACGGATGGCCATCACACTCACACATCTAGTCTCACTATTGGCTCAATGCTGACCTAATGCTCTATAGCTACCCCAAATCCTCCTATCAGACAGGACCAAGACCCCACATCTTCATTTCCTTTGGCCCTCAGCCTGTAGAAAAGCAAAAGCAAGTCACATTCTGGAGTGTCAGTCATCCTATTCTGAATGAAATCAGTATTGTCACAGCAAAAGGAAATTCTCCATAATGCCACAGCACTGCTTCTAAACCTAAGCTGGAAGAATCCTGCTGGGAGAAATTAAAATCCCTAAATAATACTCTTCGCAATCTCAAAAATTCTACTTGCTTGTCAGTCTCATTATTACTTATCCAGGAATAACCTATATAAATTAAAGGGTCTAATATGTGTAAAAAGTACATATTGTCCAATTTTTTTTTTTTTAGTGTCATCTAGAATGTGGGAGGATCATGACCTCTGTATGTTCAAGCCGGGGAAACCATAGGGTTTATCGAACTGAGAAACTTAGAATAATTATAGATATTTCAACAATGAGAAACAATCTGCAGACATTGTTCAGTGGGTCAGCCACCACCTATCTCTCCCACTAAGATCCATCAGTGGTAGAATGTAAATGCCAAAAAGGAAAAGTTAGCCATGGAGAATCAGACTCCTGAAAGGAAAAGCTAAGTTGCGTGGTATGTGTATTTCAACACCAAAGGTAACAACAACATTTGTAACATCTACCATGCAAAACAGCCTACTGAAAAAAGTTGGTGTGGATTAACTAGGTGTGCATTACTGATGGAAACGATGACTTCCTTAGAGAGGACTGTAGCAATGTCTCTAGTTAGTAAATGGCATCTACACTGGTTAAAATAAATTTGAAGAATCTGCAATCTTGTCTTATAAACTTCCAATATAATGTGAGAAGTCCTCTAGGGAATTGACTGTGTCTGCCAAGGGATCAGAGAAAATTACAATGCAGAACTGAAAAAGAGCAATAAACCTGGCTTTATTACAGACCACAACACAAAACCTCTATCTTTGAAGACTACAAATAAGCCAGAGGTAGAGTGGTTTCAGGGCATGAGGAAGGGACTTGAATGGCCATACGGGACTGGGACAAGGATGAAAGGTAGGCTGCTGTCTGTTGTGACCCACCCTACAGCTTGAGATGGGGACTTCCACTCCCAGAATTTGGCATGATGTTGTCCCTGCTTCTTCTGCTCTCAATTCACAACTAGTAGATGCAGAGAAGCAGGTGGACAGTACTGTGTTTCACACTGCTACGGAAAGAGAAAGATCTTAGCTTTCCAAAGTTGCACCATAAACCTGTGGTCAAAAGGCCAAACTACTTCAGGCAAAGACAGTGCAGAGAGCCTCTTCCTTTAGAAAGGAATTCATAAACCCCAATGCATCCCCAGTTATAATATTTATCTGCTTCCCAATACCATACCACAGATGGGGAAGATCTTTCCTCCTAATTAACACCTTTTCTCTCTCTCCATCCCTTCCTGCAGTCACCCTGGACTGTGAAGCTACAAATCTGAAAAATGCCAGACAAAAATATTGGAAGAAGTGGAAATAAAATTGAACAGTGGAAAATTTAGGTACAAATCCATAAAGAATACTTATTGGTTTTTTCTGTCTAGCAGTCTTCCCAAGTGATAATTCTATCAATCTCCAAGCGGTTAGACCTAGGCTTATCATAGAAATGCAACTATACATCAGTCCAAGAAACAGATTAGATGGTATGGTTTTGTTTGTTTGTTTATTTTTTTCCTAACATCATGATATTAGGGCGATAAAAAGAAATGCTCTAAAAATCTGAACCGTTACTTTAAAGTCTTTGGTTTCACATGTAGTCATAAGCAACCAGGAGTATAGTTTATTATGGAAATGCATATACTTAAGACATTTGAAAAAAAAAAAAAGAGACAAAAGAAAGAAAAGAAAGTTTGAGAGGGACTGCAGGAGGATCAGTTTGAGTCTCAATGAGGACAAATTGACCTTCTCACTATACAGAAGGGTAGAAACAAACAGGAACTTCTTACCATAGCAAACGTTACTAAAAGCACTGAATGAGGACTTTCTCTTTATGCTGTCTTCAGGAACTAGTGAGGACACTTGTGCATGCAGAGTCAAACATATGGATTTCCTCACTGATAACACAGGCATCCTGCTGCGTAAGTGCTGCTGGATCAGGGCTCTGGGCGGCTCCTCCTGTGGACAGTTTTCATGATGAATGGGTTGTTTCCAGAAAGGCAGCTCACAATAATAATAACAGCAATAACAATAACAACAACAATAACAATAAAACATTATCTTCTTATTCCATGGCTTCTGCCTGAAGTCATTGATTGTGGGCTTTGTAACAGAGTTGTCACAAGTTGCTACAAGCTGGTAAGTGTAGATGTCAGCTCTATGAACTGTGGTGGTGATCTGTGGTGCAGACCATAACCTTCTAGCTTCAAATGCACTGACAGGCTGAGGACGTTGTGCTCACTCAGGGACACTGTAAAGAGGGAGGAAAAGCATTGCTGAGGCAGCTTATGGAGCTGAATGTGTAACCAGGTCCACTTCCCTTCTGGCAGCTTATAAAAATGCTAGAGGAAGTCTGCAGTATAAGCTGACGTGAGGTGAAGGGAGAGGCAGGGGTTGGAGATGACAACTGAAATGTGCACATGTATGCACACAAAAAGGAAAAAAGGAAAGTACCTTAATAACAAAGTATGTAAGACCCCTTCATATGAAAGACTGATGAAGTAATTTCAAATTTAGGTCAGAAAGAAAGCATCTATCAGCAGTGCTGAAATGTGTTATTTTCTGCAGCCTTGCTGACACTGTATACTATTGCTTGACTTTGTGTCTTAAAGTCTCTGAAAACAGGATCACAAACTTGTCAACGTGATAGCAGCAAATTCACAGTGATGTCTGCAAGAATCATGGTAGGACCTCAAGGTTGGGGAGAAATTATCTAAAAAGTGGACTTCTGCTTGAGGTCTGGAGAAGGTGAAGGATGTTGGTAAGAATGGTACACGTGTGTTTAAAAGAGTAAGTATGGTTAGAGGTGACACCTGGCTGCGTCTGTTGTTTTAACTCAGTGGAGGGCATGTTACTCTTGCCATACTGGAGCACAGCCATGTCCAGAGCAGCCAGCATCCTGCTGCTGACCAGAATTGGTGCCGGATGTTTCAGAGGAAGGTGACACCCTTGCCTCTCACCTCTGATGATGAACGTGGCTAATGATTGCACAATCATCCGCAGGGCTCGATGAAACCAGACAGTGCCTTCAACTTACAAAGGTCTTCCAGTCTGGAACATGCAGATTAATGGCTATTGCAGTATCTGTCCCAGACAATATAACTGCAAAATGGTTTTTTCTCTGTATGAATATTTAACCTTTTTTTTTTTTTTTTCCCCTGAAACTCTTCACACTTTCATCTCAAGAGAACAAGTAAAAACCAGGCTGTCTTTGCTTCCTGCCTCCACCGAGTCAGGGACTCAGCAAGAATGTAGGACACCAGAGTTACCACAATATAGCACATCTGGTGGATCACCACATGAATTCCAAACAATTGTGGGTTCTTCCCCAGTTGTGGCAGCAAAGCTGCGCTCAGTGTGCCTGGCTGCTATGTGGGCTGGAGAAGCGCTAGGTTGGGAGCCCGGCACCTTCTGTTGATCAGCCCGAGCTGCAGAAAGTTCTAGGCTCTGTGCTCAAGTTTTTGACACTTTGTATTGGGAGATGAGGGTCAAGCAAATAGGAGGAAAAGAAGCAGGTTGGTATAATTTAAAGAATGAGAGGCAGTGCCTTATAGGCTCTATCCCACAGCCACATGTCACTTTCTCCTGTTTCTGGTTTGGCATCTTGTGCTGTTGTCTTAAGAATACATAGAAAACATGGAACCTGGCAACATAGTTTCCAGTGCAATGATAACTTTATTTCAGTTTTTAGGAGAGTAAAAAAATCAATATGCAGCATCTTTTCTACTTATCTGTTTTCAAAAGGCGGTTATTTGCGTTTCCTCTCAACAGTAACAACATGAAATATAAGTACTTGGCAACCAGGGTAGCATGCAGAACAGTTTATCATTTACTTGCAGCAGGTTACGCATTGTAAAATGATGGAACCAAACCCCGTGTTAATATTTAACTATGTGTTAACTCCACCCTGGCAGTACTTTGATATCACCCCTTGAACAGATCTGCAGGTACATTATAGTTCTAAACAGTTCTGGTATTTATGCTGTGGTCCATGAATATCCAGGAGAAGATGGGGATACATTCTCCTATGCAATAAACAGAATTAAATGCTTAAATAATTATAATAATAACACCAGTTCCAGAGAGCACTTTCAACACCAAATATTAATGCTAATACTATACCTGATGCAAAGAATCCTACTAGTTTTCAAAGATACATCATATTAATGTAGGGTGCAATAGAAACTTCTGTTCTAGAAGTACTACCCTGTTCACCAACACCACCAACCCAGCTGATTAACACCAACCAACCCAATGTGATGAAGACTTCTGCTCTTTTTTCAGTTTTATTGTTTGAACATGAAGTGGTTGCTACCCTTCTGGATTAAAACCAAGAATGGAAAGAACAAAGTTTGAATGAGAGGCTGTTCTCCGGGTATTTTTTAGGTCCTGACTTGAAACAGGATTTACCAACAAACTCATCAGAAATTTTGAACTCATGATTTCTGGTGCAGTCTCATAGATTTAGAAAACCTTTGACTAATCAACGGTCCTGTTGATTGCTCATCCTCTGAGAATATGAATCTCTATTCACTCACTGTTTGTTATCCTGATATACTTTCTCTTGACATACTCATTGAGACAAGGTCTACATCTGCTGGAGAAAATTCTGGTTTTTCATATGAACTCTTCCAGACTGGATCCCACCCTGAGCACATTCACTGCCACAAGTAAACATTTGCCATGCCAGTTCCCTATTCGCTTTCACTTTTTGGTGTACTGAAAACTTATATTTTAGCCTTGCTGCTTCCTTCTCTACATTTAGATATCTATATGATTCCCCTAAATCTGAAATAATCAGTAAATAGGATGGTAAAAAAAGCTATATCTATTATTTTTTTTGCTGGTATCAGGAGCACACCATGAGTTTTGGCTAAAATCAACGTGCATTTCATTAGGCGAGAAGTAGGATTTTCTTTGAAAAGTTAAATGGAATCTGGGAGAGATAATATGATAACTACAGTATTGGATGAAGGCTTTCTGAGACCAGCTAACATCCAGTTTTCCATGGGTAAAATGCATGTAACACTCTGTTGCTGCTTCTCATGAATTATTTTCAGCCTGCTGTAGCACAAAAAGAAACAAGATCCAAATTTGATATGTAGAGGTACCATTTTGAAAACTTTGTCTCAGTCTGAGCAGAACTTTCTCAGAGTATAAAAATCCTCAATTATTTCCCCTCAATCTGGATTTGAAGGAAAAGTCCACAATGTTTTGCCTCAGCTAAAATATATGCAGAAAGCTACAGCCAAAGTTGGGATCTGATTAGGCACAGTGCAGATGCTGCGAATAACTTGTTTTATGACACATGCAGAGTGCAGAGGGAAGCCCTGTCAGGGACCAGCGTGGCAGGGTGGACACCTTGGCTTTCCTGTTCCCTGGACTTTCCCTGGAGCAGAGGTTGCCAGGTAGAGAAAGTAGAAGCAACTGCACCAAGTGTAAATTGTCACAGTGCGATGGGTGAAAGAACAAGCGACTCTGCCATGGGTCTGCAAGATGTATAGACAGATAGATATTCCCTCTCACAGGGGCTACCTGTCTCATACACTAGCTGAAAGGCAGATCTGTGCCAAAATGGGGGAGGGTCTGAGAGGATCTCCTGAGGCACGGGCAGAGAGAGAGAGAGGAGGAGGAGATGAGAGAGGAAGAAATGTGCATCCATGTGGGAGAGGAAGTCGTAGTGGTGGCTGACAGCAGATTTTAACAGGTGCTTTAGAAAACCAGTTGTGCTTTAAATAACTAAGCTGCTTGCAGTACCAAACACAGGTTTTATTCCTGAGGCATGCAAAAGGCTCTGCAGCTTTGGTTTGACATGATGTGGTGTAGGTTTACACGGGGTATGTCCAGGAGGTAAATGCTCCATGGATATTCAGATCTCTTGCTTCATCCCAGTGCAGAGAGCTGGGGGCAGACGGCAGCCCAGCAAAGCAACAGCTCTCTCTCTCAGTGTGGCACCTCTTTATTGGTGCCAGCTGAGTCCTGAAATCTCTGCTTTGGAAAGATGAAACACATGCTCATATACTGAGATGGGAAAGCTCTAGGGCACAGCCATGCTTTGCTCTGTTTATTTCATTATCTTTCATTCAGTCTTTGGTGTTCATCCTACCAGAAATATAATAATAATCACACAGATAGATTAAACAAACTAGAATGTCTGCCTAAAGATTCAATAAAAACTGAGTTTAACTATCTAGTAAGATCAAACAAACAAAAAGCTCTTAATTAATTTTCTCTTCCATCTTCCTTTCTATTTAATTTAATTAAAAATATTCTGGGTCCAGAAATAGAACTGTAAAAATCCTTTGGGAAAGACATCCATCTCCAGCTCGAGGAGAAAGAATTTTACACAGAGGCTTGACTGGGTACTTGTGTTTTTTTGTCTTGCAGCCTGTTTTCATAATTACAAAGAGATGTCAGTATCTCAGTATTGCAAGTGCCTAGATAAGTGGAATTTCTGAAGCTCCCAAAGTTTGCTTATGACTATGGGTTTGTTTTTTGTTTAGAAATTATAGTATGTGCTCTTGAAGTCCAACAAAATTAAACAGTGAAACAGAAGTGGCCAAAGGACTCCTCCAAAAGAGAGTCAGGAGCCTCCCTGAGCCCTGAAATATCCTCGCATGCCAAGCTTCTCTTGGACTGTGCACACATTCCCATCGCATGAATTCATTTAGTGGATCTCCATCCCTGCAAGAGAATGTCTTAAAGTCGATTAATTTTGTTCACAGTTCCTGCAAAACCAGACCAACCTGCCAATAAATAACAGTATTATTCAGTAAAATTTACTTGCTCCTGAGTCTTCCTCACAATGAAGCAGACATCAGTGGTCAGAGGAAGGCTAGAGCAATGGTATGTTCTCTCAGCATCATCATTCTATGCTATTCATATCATCTGAACCACCTGAACAACTCCAATCTTCCCTTTCCAGGAGCACTGGCATCCTTCAGCAAGGTGGCACTCCGGGGATTACATAGCAAAACAGGACTGGAGGCCATACAAAACCTTGTCCCCACCCTCCACTGCTTAAATCGTCTTGTTGTAGCTGTTATAATAAATTCAAATAGAGGCCTTAACTGCTTAAAGTTATAAGCACATTTTCCATCATCAGACCTCTACAGGCCAGTGAAAGGAATTTCTAAGAAAGCGATATCCCAGGGTATCTTAGGCAATAAATTATCCTTTCCCCACTCCCTCTCCCCACTCATTTCATTTGAAAGTGAAGGGTGGTGAGTTTTATTAGGCCCCCTCTTGTCAACACAGCCTGTGATTTGTGGTCCTGGGGCCAGATTTTTTTCCCTTTTTTCTCCTAAGTGCTGCAAGATCACGTTACATTAGATGGGGAGGTCTGCCAGGTCAAAGCCCTGGTCACTGTCACCCACTTCCCATTTCCTGCAAAATCCATACATGGAAACACTTTCCCTTCACCTTTGTGAAGAAAAAAACCCCACAAACACCAAAAACCAACCAAACAAAAAAACCCACCAAACAACTTTGTAAAGATAAATAAATAAGAAAGGCCATAGCATTTATCTGTGCAAGAGCTGGCAAAGACACCTGCTGTATCTGTGTGTCTGCCTATGAGCCAGATGGAAAGAAAACCTGAAAGAGAAAGGAGGGAAAGTTGTTAAGTCTGGGTATCTGGAAAACACATTTCCCACTCTTGTACCACTTGTCACCACATTTCAAGCATGATGGCAATGTACTGCTGTTCATCAGTGTCTCCCTCACTGGCTGGGTGTATGGCGAGTCAGCCCAGATGGCACTCCAGGATTTGCCAATTGTTAAGTTTAAAGCAAATTAAAACAAACACTGACACAGCATCAGTGACAACAAGGGAGCAGAGTACATGCTTTCCAAGAAACGGTTATGATGTGAGACCCACGGGGACTCGGGAGGATGCTCAGAGAGTAGCATTTATGTCCACGTGCTTGCAGGTATGAGTTAATGTATTCCACTTATCAAATGGCACATACACCCAAACCTTCAACCTGTGCATGCTGACATAGGTGGGCAAACAACCAGAAGCTACCCTGGCCCACACCCTTGTCCAAGGGGGAGCACCATGCAGAGCTGCCAGTGGAGGGATGAACCAAATTTTCGACTTCCCTGAGCAAACATCTATCACAGGATCACAGGATGTCGGGGGTTGGAAGAGACCCAAAGAGATCATCGACTCCAACCCTCATAATCTAGCTCAGGTCACAGAGGAACACATTCAAATGGGCCTTGAAAGTCTCCAGAGAAGGAGACTCCACAACCTCTCTGGGGAACTTGTTCCAGTGCACTGTGACCCTTATAGTAAAGAAGTTCCCTCTTGTGTTGAGATGGAACCTCTTGTGATGCAACTTACATCCATTGCTCCTTGTCCTGTCACAGGGAGCAAGAGAGAAGAGTCTGTGTGTCGTACCTGCCCCTCAACACCCAGCCCTCAGATGTGTTTATTGAATCCCCTCTCAGTCTTCTCTTCTCCAAACTAAAAAGCCCCAGGTCCCTCAGCCTCTTCTCATAAGGCAGTGCTCCNACCCCAGGATCCCATTGGTCTTCTTGGCCACAAGGGCACATTGCTGTCCCATGGATAACTTGTTATCCACCAGGACTCCCAGGTCCCTCTCCAGAGGGCTGCTCTCCAGCAGATCACCTCCCAACCTGTACTGCTGTGGTTTATTATTCCTCCCCACCTATGGGAACACCAGTGAGTGACAAAAAAAGACCTTAGGTCTCAATAGGAGAATTCAAAACCTTAGATGCTTTTTCTCCCAAGTGAATTACACAGCAAGTTATGAATTACAATCACTGCTGGAGGGTCATCAAGACTATCACTGCAGTTTCAACCCTGGAATAAAAAGATGGTTACCCTCAGGGGAGTGGGAGAATCAAATAATTTTCTTTCTTCTTTGTCTCCTGTATTAAACCTTTGTGGGCTGCTTGTCTTCTGTACTAACGTAGCCCACAGACAGCGCTGAAATAGAGAGTTGACTTTATCAGACTTTGTAGGTTAGCTCACTTTCCTTCATAGGATCAGCAACAGGGAGAAATTTTCTTTCATACCTAGGAAGTGAAAATAAAATTCCTTATCGTCAGGCTTCTGATTTAGATGAGTGGGTATTTGCCATTAAGAAATGGCAATTGTTAGCTATTGCAGAGTGAAGCTTCTTTCCCTGGGAGGGCAATGGATGGCTGTGCTAGCATCTGGTGTCCTGATTTTAAGCCCAGCCAAAACTGAGCAACGTGGAATCACAGAAGCATAGAATCATTTGGGTTGGAAGGGACCTTAAAGATTATCTAGTTCCAAATCCCCTGCCATGGTCAAGGACACCTCTTACTAGACCAGGTTGCTCAAGGCCACAACTCCGAGCCTTCACATCAAAAAGAAATTTGAATACATGAATCTTGAAGGCTCTTTAAGTATATTAAGTTTAGAAGAGTGTACTGTGCATGAAGACAGACATGAGAAACCATCCCTGAGGTATTCAAATGGGACAAGGAATTAGAGAAAGCAAAAGCAAAGTTGCCTGTTGTTTGGGCTCTGCATAGTCAGCTGGGAGGTTGAAGGAAGTGGCAGAAACATTAAGAGCAATAGAAATGGAGAAACCAATACAGAGAAGTAAGTTGGTCAAAACGGGGTTGTTTATGCAGTACAAGGTTTAACTGAGGTCACAGTACACAAGTCAGAGAAATAAAAAGTGTCAAAAATTAAGTTGACAAAGCAAGCTTCAAAGCAGAAGCGAAGATGGTACCTGCCAAGAAACAGCAAGAAAAAGAAATCCCAGAGAAGAGAAGGAGCTCAGTAAGCAAAATCATCATGTCCTGAAATGAAATACTGAGACAAATAAACAAAACCAGGATTGCTCCCAACAAAACCTGCTGCATAGTATCAGAGCAGTCTCCTCTCACATTCTCCAAAAAAACCCAAGGCCTTAATGGCAGATCATTGAGGTGCTGCTTCAACATGAAATGCATGGGAAAAAAAAAAAAAAAGAAAAAAAGAAAAAAAATTTGATGAAAGTATCTTGGTCTGGTATTCAGATGAGAAAAAAGACTGCTAGGCATATCAGAAGCTGGCAGAGGGAGGAAACTGTAGTTTTTCTCATGTGGAGTGTGAAAAGGGAGATAAGGGAGTGTCTGGTCCCTGCGTGGAAGAACAGGATCTAAATCAGCATGGCAGTCATATTTGGCAGAAGTATCAGATATCAAAGTGCAATATGGCAGATAGAAAAACAATGCAGGACCAAAAAGAAGAGGTGGCTCAAGCAAATGTTGAAGAAGCACAGTAACTCCTCAGCTTGTGTGGGACTGTTAAGGAGTAGCAGAGCTTTTCACAGCTTGTTAACTTATAGCTTTAAACTTGTCTATCCATGATGAGTCACTGGCACATGTCTGACCAAGCATCATACAGTATATTGACAGGAGACTTAACCTAGACCATTCTCTGGTTAAGAGCTATCAGGTATGGCACATTCATAATTAGGATAGATGCAGGAGAATGAGGCAATGCTTTGCTTCAACAGACTCACCGTTACCAGAGCTGCACTGCCAGCAGGATGGTTTGCATCCTATTTTATCATTTGGGCTTCTTTCACTTTTCCCACTTCTCCCTTCTCAGGTGTTTCAGCTCCTTCTCCTCCTGCCTGAACCTGACCCCCACATGACCACTGACAACCAGCAACAGAGGCTGGCGGCGGGGGTGTGTGTGAAAAGAGGCTCAGTCCAACAGGTCAGGGCAGAGCAAACAGTCTCAAAAGACATGCTGTTGGTGGGTTACTGGGTTACTCTTAATGTGTTACTGTCTTCTTGTTTGTTATGCCTAGATCAGCTAAATGCAGTGGATGGGAGAGATCTCTGTGTACTGCAAAGCAAGTGTAAATGTGCAGAGTATGGTGAGGAGCTGCCTTTTGGTGTGGCTGTACTGCAGTTCTCAAAGGGCTTAAAGTTTGTTAGGATGTGTAGTTGTGAGACACTGTCACTATACAGGTGATAGACACACTTGGAAGAATCAGTGTCTGTTACAGGAGTCACTGAATCCTAGGACACTGCAGTTGTGACACTGCCATGGGTGGTGGTTTTGCCTTACTCCTTTCCACAGCACTGAGAAGCCAGCTTGCAGTGAAACTTACAGCTTTTAACAAGTTTTGCCTGGCTGTATGAGAGGAGGATTTTTTTTTTCCCTTTCCCTTTTCTGCAGCATATTTTCTGCTTCAAGTATATGAAGCATTTGAACTGAGTTTGATTTCCCTGGCAGTCCCAAGGGGAATGAGCATAAGCCTCAAGAAGAGGCAGAAAATTGAAGATTTAATGATTTATAGATGCTCTGCTTAGCTTCCTGCTCTCTGGTAAGATTAAAAGCTTGACCTGCTCCCTATGTATCTCATGGTTAGATTTTATTTTTGCTTGAAGAGGGCAATACTGGCCCTGTAAGCCCTACTTTTGAATTTCTACTGCCCAAAAATGCACTGTGGGAAGTGAGGGTTTACTAGTCACGTGGGCCCATGTGACAAAGGGCAAGCAATGGGAACTAAATACTTTTAAAAGCAGGCTGCAGTGGCACATGCAACATTAAAATCTGTTTAAAACTCTGTACAATCATGAATGTGTCTCCTCTTCTGCATAAGCAAATGATCCTGAGTCTACAAAAAACAGAGAACTTTGAGAAAGAGTTCAGACTGTTAAATTAACAGCAGACCTATTTCTAAATAACTTGCCCAAGTATCCCTGCCAAGCTAGGGTGCTACGGAAATTTTAGGATACCTCTTTCCTTTCATACAATGAATTTCCTGAGTATTAACCCTCCTTTTATTCTTTCTTTTATCATGTAAATTGCAAAGATACTACCCAAAACAATGAAAGTTTCTGTACAGGCATTCTGGTTTTGGTTCCCTAGTCTGGAATTCATATAAAACACCATCTCGACAGAAGATAGTGACATTTGTGGCATGAAAACATGGAACGCTCTGACAGAGCCTCTCTACCTACTGCATGTCTTTTCAATGGGTGGTGGACATAACTCCTGTCTCACACCAAGGCCCCTTACTGTGGCTCTAACTTTCATTTTGGGAACACAATCTCTTAACTCGCATTCTGAGTAAACAAAGTCTGAATTACTCTGTGTTTAAGTACCTCTAAAGTAAAAGATTTTATAAAAGTTTGCAAAGTTTCTTGCTGCTCTTAGATTTGCATTTCTCAGAGCAAGATGCAACCCTTTTGCCACAAGGATAGAGTTGTGATTGGTGTAGGCAGAAGTTTATGAGCCACAGATCAAACTGGGCTTATAAAATTCTGAAAGATGCAATGAATTTGTCCTAAGTTAACAGTTCATATTGTTAACCTGACACTGGTAAAATTAAACATGTCTTTATTGTGCGAGGTAGCCCAAGGTTTAATTTTTAAGCCGACAAGAGAGCAATATACAGCAAAGTTGATATCACACAGAAATTGAACTCCATGATTGGAAATGTGCTGGCTGATACATCTCCAAAGCATCAAGACACTTTTACTTCTTTGGTACTTAAAGAACATCCAAACAGCACCATGGAGATAATAAATAAGTTTGAAGTTAGACATGGTTTAGTCAATTGCTGTATCTAGGTTCAACTAAGCATGCCAGTTATATGAAATTCAACCATGGAGGGTCTCTATGAACACTTTGGTCTCCTCTATCTGTGTTCTATGTTGACATTTTAAATGTTGAAGTATAGGTATAGATAGATGAGATATAGATATAGATATAGATATAGATATAGATATAGATATAGATATAGATATAGATAGATGTAGATATAGATATAAATACAAATATATATACATGAAAAAATTAATTAGAAGCATTTCCTGTTTCCATTTAGCTTAAATCTAGTGATAGCCTGTGTTTCATTTGCAGAAGCCTATAGAGACAGTTCTCATCTCTTCCGCTTCTAAAACTATCCTGATACTGGAGTTAGAAAAGCCCTGGGCTCTCACTAGGTCTCTTAATTACCTGATCCAACTATAAACATCATGACAGCTATATAAAGAGGGGGAAGGCTGGTGTGATTGTCCTGGTGGTTGTCTGGCAGTGGGTTTTGGTACAGGAGACAAAGCGTTGTCTGCATGGGATGGGCATGTTGCCTTTCATATTACTCATTTTACGTATTACTTCTTTACTACTGTTATTCCAGTTGTTCACTGGTTCTTTGTATTGTTCCGTTAAACTCTCCTTATCCCAACCCACATGGTTTTGCATTTTGATCCTAATTCCTCCTTCTCATCCTACCTGGGGGAAGGTGCAGGGGACAATTATGTGAGCTGCTGTGTGGTGCTCAGCTGCATCTGGGCCTAAAACCAGGACAAACTTATTGTAACTACATCAAGAAGCAATTAAGCTAAAGGAGGTAAAAATAGCTATCTAAAGTAAAAACTAATCCTGACACAGGAACAAACAAATCTTAACTGTCCATGAATAAAATTAAGAACATTAGAAGAAGGTTGCCAATGGTCCAAACAACGAGGGAAGGAAGGACCTTCCCACTAAAAAATGCAAGCACAATACTGAAAATCTTTGAAGAATTTTAACTAGTTCCTCAAAGGGGCTAGGAGGATTAAGCCTGTTACTGTGGCTCAGCAGAGAGGCCTGGGATCATTTCCATGTCAGGTTGATATTCAGGTGAATAATCTCTTTCTCTTGCCTTCTTTCCTTCTTCTTTACAGAAACATCCTGTTTTACAAAAACAGAGTGAAAGGCCAGTAGCAGAAGGTAAGGCAAGAAGAACAATGGCAAAGCAACCCCAGTCAGGTCTCTTTTCTAGAAATTCAGAGAACCAAAATTTAGTCAGAGATATGGAACAAACCATCACCTACATCCCCCTTGTGATGCCAGAGGACCTGGCTAACTGAGGAAGTCCCAATTAACTGGAGGCTAGCAAATGTGACACCCGTCTACAAGAAGTACTAGAAGGATGATCCAGGGAACTGCAGGCCTGTCAGTCTGACCTTGGTGTCAGGGAAGGCTAAGGAGTAGGTTATCCTGAGTGCCATCATGGGGCACATCCAAGACAATCAGGCAATCAGACCCAGTCAGCATGGGGTTATGAAAAGCAGCTCCTGTCTGACTAACCTGATCCCCTTCTATAACAAGCTGACCCTCCTAGTGGATGAGAGAAGGGCTGT
>VWYK01059463.1:1399-18806 GCA_013399775.1 Semnornis frantzii | reverse complement strand
AGTGATTATCAGATAGGAATTTTTGGTGTTGCTGATTAGGTTAGATCATTAAGTAACTTAAAACCACCTAACGGGTGTCTACACTAGGTCACATTAGCCCTAATAAAATCAGTCAAAAGGAGAATCCATATTAATTAAAACAAGAATGGGAAGTACTCTGCTGTGTTCTGACTACTGTCCTATAGATGCAAAAGGATACATACCATCACTCGCTCTTGAAAGTTTTGACTCCACTCCATCATATTTCACAGTCACATCTGCTGGTAAGCCTTAGCATCAGGACAACTCTTACACATTTACACAATTTCTCTGAGAGTCAAATATAGGTGGCAAATGAATATTCCTGATTTTACTACCATGTAGATGGAAGTATGGAAAAAAATTCCTAGGGCAGCTTCAGTATCCTNTGGAAAAAAAATTCCTAGGGTAGCTTCAGTATCCTTAACAATCTTCATTCATCAGTAGAAAAAGCTTAAAAATACAGCAGTTGATAAGTCAGTGGTACAGAAGCTTAACTTACTACACCTATTTAAGAATAAAGGTATCTAATTTAAAAAAAAATGCAATCAGTATCTTAAATTGGTGAAATTAAGCAATTAGTTAACATGTGTCACAGTGCAGAGCATCATTCATATTGCTTGTGCAGAAGTTTAAAGGAAAAATGACAGTACGAAGTCTATTGATAAATCGAGTGCCACACTGTATTGTTTTCTGTTTTGTAACATTAGACAAGTATTTGCAAAACAGTGCAAAAATCTTCCTTCTCTGAAGTCTTCAACTTGCCTGCCCTCTTTTCATGTTTACCATGACTCAATAACTTGTTCCAATAACATTTTCCATGTCAAATTCTTCAGAATAGATTTGGAGTGCAAAGTTCTATGAGGTGTACAGCTGCATGAGGCTATAGCATTTTGAAGGCCCATTTTTATATTTTTCTGTGGTTCATGAAAGTTCATGAAAATTAATAGTGATACCTAAAACTGAGCAATATGACTGTTCTTAGCTTGAAACTGTGGCATGATGTAATACTAAAAAAAAGAGTAGCTCCAGTCTTCCCAAATGTGAAAACTTTCACAAAAGCAATGAAAAATAGCAAATAAGAAAAGTGGAACTACAGAAACACTACAACAGGTAGCCTCTGGAACCTGAGCTCCTGGTCTTCCTTCAAGTCCTGTATCCCCTTGCAAAAACTGAGTTCTAATTTATCAGCTACTGATAAACCACTCGAACTTATCTGATTAAAATTTTTAACTAAGAAGCTTCTCTGTGAGATGTATGTATGATATGGGCTTAGCATTTTTTATTTTTAAGTCTTTCCTTCGCTGGGCAAAACAGAGAATTTACTGTTTCCACGTAAAGGTCATTAGTAGCCTGAAGGTCTATGCAAATCCTTCACACCAAGCACTAATAACATTAGAATGGAGTGAGTGATAAAAGAATTAAAGAAATTAAGATTAGAAGCTACTCCAAGTAAAAAGGGACTGGGGCAAGCAACTGGTCAATACAATGTTTTCTCTGCAGGTGGTCATGACTTCAATGTTTTTATAGCCATGTTGCCAGCTGTCCCTAACATCTCCAAGATCCTTCAAGGTGATCATCAGAGAAGTTTGGTTTGGATTTTGCAATGTTCCTTTCCTGGTATGCTCCTGTGTCACTCTTTTTTGAAGACGTTGACCATATGATGATATTCAAATGGCCAAGCGTTTATGATTTCCAGATCTGCCAAATAGCGAATCAACCTTTATAATTAAAGGTGACAAGCTGACAAGGAAAATGAATGTAAAATTGTATACATATATGAATTTTTATGTCAGATTGCCGTCTGTGCACTTGTTTTCTCTTTGTCAATAGCCGAAGGCTCATTTCTCTGTACTAGAAGTGCATTTTATATCGAGGCCTTCAGACAGCTCCCCTTCGCCCTAGTGAATTTGCTGATTAATTTTGGATGCTCCTCTTAATTAACACCCCAAAGGAAGTCTAGATTTTCTAGCCTATATTCCATGTAAAACAAGTGAATCTGAAGAACAATGACCTAAGGAGACAGGCGTGCTCTGTCCGAATGACATTACAAGAACATTGAATATCTCACAAGTCAGGACCTGGTCAGGCAATGCCTAGGGAAAATGTAGGCCTTTAATCAGGGCAGAAATGAGATTCATATTAGTCCAATTTCATTTTCTTTATTGCTGACAAAGAGAGGCTGGGATGGATGCCACCTGACAGTTGAAACATGGTGCCCCTATGCAAGAGCGGTTGCCCCTGGCCTTGATTAATAATTGGTATCATTTTTACTTGCGGGCAGATAAGTTGATGATGGATGAGAGAAAAAGAGTGAAGTGATTTATTATAAAATTAGGATAAAATAACGAACTGGCTAATTGCACACAAGTCTCATAAAATGTAGCTGTGGAGTCAGAAGTGCGATGCCAGGCAACAAATAATTTCCACCTCAGTTTTCACAATAAGATCTTAAAGCAGTGAAAGATAGAGACAACTTCCACAGCTTAATGTGGAAGAAGCCTTGCTCATTCCTCTACTTTAAGGAAACAAAATATTGAGACTTGTACTTCAGTATTTATTATTACTGTTGCACAAGAAAAAGAAACAGTAGAACTAAACAGAACACATTAAACCAACTGTTGCTTCTCTGTCAAAGCTAACAAAACCTTCTGTTTCTTGCATTGCTTTGTGTACTTTAGCAGGGTAAAAGATCTAAAGTTATGAACCTGAAATGAATACAAGTTTAATCAAAATTCAACATAAAAAATTACCTGTAACCTCTTGGGAACATGTACAGTCCTCTTGGTAGATATTACTTTTCTGGTTCACTTTTTGGTGCTTTGAACTTCCACATCTGTTCTCTGATAGCTGTTTTAGAAGCTAAGACATTTACTACTTGCTAGTTTATGCTGCATATATTCAGTAAAGTATAATTGCAAGTTTAAAAAATGTGTATTCTAGTACCTGTTTGCTGTCTAGTAAAAACATTTGTTGTTATGAATCCATTTTTTTTCCAATCTTTCTTCTTTTACAGAAAAAATGATTGGTCACTTGCTCTTGGAAATTTTAAAAGTCAAATCTGTTACAGCTCCTTTCAAAATATTTTGTTACTAGCAGTGCCAACCAATATCCAAGTGGGTTTTTTGGGATTTTTTTGGTTTGGTTTGGTTTGGTTTGTTTTTGCAAGGTCAACTATTAAACCAGTTGAAATTACTGCATTAAATGCAAATGTTTACACTATTGTCCAAATAAGACAATAAGACTGTAATAAAACTGAAAATTGAAGTAGTATAGGGAGCTAAAGTTTAATTTTCTCATGACCCATTTATATTCTACTGCCAAAGCAAAAATGTGTCGGTTTGTCCTTGTATCCTACAACTTTCCAGGAATGTAATTTTCCATGCAGGTTAGGACTCAGGATTTTCAAATAATAGTAATATGGAAGCAATTCATTATGGTTCAAAAGCAACAGTATTAAACTCTTTCTTTGTTTCTAAAGAGATATGAAAATGGCATTCACTGCTGTGAATGTTCCTTGTTGGAATGGTCCTAACTGTCTACCATGAGGAGCAATTTATTTTTGTGGGGAGATTTGTGAAAAGTTAACCCGAATTCATTTCTACAGTGTGTTACTTAAACTACATCAATTCTACAGGAAATTTTGTTTAAGAATTTTAAGGTGTCTTTAGGATGGCAGATTCATGAATTACATTGAATTAAGGCTGCTTCTGAATAAGAATATACAGAATTTATCACATCTTAATTTTAAATTCTTTCTATATAATATCGTGGTTTTACTCAGACTAATTTCTTTAAGAGTTCCCTATTCAAAAAACTTTTCACATTGACTCATTTATAAGTTATGTGGAAAAAAAAAATCAGGCATAAGATTATTTAAAATAAAAATTACAGAGGAACTGGTCTTTTTTTTTTGCCTCATTCTGAAGTAGCAAAATTTATCAATCTCTGTCAAAATCTAAAGTCTACATCAGTTCACAACAATGGGAGCATAGGCTTGAGAAAAGATAGGTTGTTTCATTACTGTGAAACAGGAGATTGGTCAGTAACCATATCTGTGCTATCCTTCCAAATTGCATGAACATCTTATCATTAATACTTATGTTCTTTCAATATCTCAGAGGTTTTAAGTGTCAGGATAAAAGGAAACATCCTCAGTGCTTTTAAAACTAAGAGGTAGATAATCCTGCAAGGAACAACTTGTGCTCTGAGCCCCACCAACTCTATATTTAAGAGGAAGCATCATGAGTGGTGATGAAAATGTGCTGGTTTGAGCTAATTGGAATATTTTAATAGAGAAAATTGTACTACAGGCTGTGAAGGAAAACAATGGTGATGTCTACTTCACTCAGAGGCTTGCTGCGAATGTTTACAAAAAGATAAGAGTCTCTCGAGCGGGCAGTCTGGGTCACGAGGCACTTGCTTGCTTCTGGGGTCTTGGGCTAGCAGTTTCACGGGGCAAGTAGTTTCTTGGGCTAGCAACTCTGGCTTCTCCTCTCTGTTGAATAACTTCACTAACCACATTCCTTCTAATCCCCTTTGACTGATTCTCCGAAACCTTGGGGTAAGGTGTAGGGGTGGGGAGAAGGTGGAAGGGTGGTTGGGAGCCCCTCCTGGGGTCTCTGATTTCTGGGAGGGGTGTCGTGTGTCTGTATTACCTTAAACTTGTATATTTCTGTAAATATTCCTGTATATAGTGTATATATTTGCTTGTATATTGTGCTAAGCTGTAAATATAGCTTCATCTCAACTTCCAGCCGGCTGAGAATCTAGTCTGGGTCATTTTACAAGTGTGGGGGGGCGGGGAACTCCCAAACCGTCACAGAAAAGGACATCTTCCTATCAGTCATATTGTAAGAGGTGTTTGGGTCATCATGCCCCTTGTCTGTACAAGCTTGGTGTCATGTGTGAGCTAACTCCACGTTTTTTCTATCTTCCCTTTGCTACCTGTGCTACCATTTGGAACCACATGCCTGACAGATGCAAGGTTAACTGTTTCTCCATCCTGCAAACGTGACAGCATCAGGATAGCATCACTAATGTCTAGGAGTTTTGAGTCTGACATGATAAAATAACATCAAAGTTTAGGACAACTGAACATTTCTAGATTCTGAAGGACTCAAAGTAGTTTTAAGATAAAGAGGGAAATTAAAGTCTGTTTATCATTTCCTTGAGACTTATTTTCAGAATTCACAAAATGAAGAATTTGTCTCATGGAATTAGTGCCTGCTGACAAGCTTTTCTGCAGGTAGCTAGAAAAGCAAAACATGAACAAATACTTCTGGATTTGGAAGGTGGTGAAAACAATCAACGAACTCTGGTTTCTCCACACTATTTTCAAGAGCTGACAGTAAGAAATCTATGTGCTGGCCCTCAAGTGCAATCTGAAGTTTCACTAAGTAGAACTAGTAATTAAATTGTGAGTTAGATAGGTTTTATGCAAGTAGATTTCGCACTTTTATTATCTCTGTATACCTTTATACTTCTCACATTAGTTTCCAGGAACTGTCCCCAAACTTCAGTGTCCTTTTTGAATGCAAAACTGAAGCAAGTCTCTCCACTCCTTTGGAGCAGAGTACATCTTTATCTAAGATATCCCTTTAAAAAGCTAGTGAAAGAGAGGTAAGATTTAGTACTTGGTTCTGTCTCATTCCACATAGGTTAAGTGGTGTATCACAGAGAAAAAAATGTGAACTGTCTCATGTCTGCCTCATGAAAATACCTATCGTACACTTGAACAGGTTTGAACAATTACTGCTGTTATGTTCAAAACTGTAGCTGATCACCAGCTGGTTACTGATAGATATGCTGTTGTTACTTATTTTGCAATGCCTGTCAGCTTTGGAAAAGAGCACAATTCCTTCTGGTTTCCAGTACAGCTCTAGTTTTCCTGCCTAGCTGTCCTTCATGCATCTCATTTTTGCAGTCATTGGTTTAAACATGTCAGCCAATTGCGGTGTGCCTGCCAACAGCCCTGTCTGCTCCTAGCAGGCAGAAAGGTGTACCATAAAATGTTGTGAACGAAGCTGAGGGAAGAGAAGGCTTTCTTTGCTCCCAGTTCTCTCTCAAAGGTACAAATGATACTACCTAGGGGGAATGTTTATACCAATACACTTTTAACAATGCAGAGTGTCATCTCATTTAACCACATGTAATGACCACATAGTAATATAGTCAGGTTAAAAAACTAGATTAACTATTATCTCTGAATTATTATGACTGCTGTTTATTACTGCCTCCTCCACATACTTGTCTCCATGCTACCTCACATTTCCCTTTTTTTTTTTTCTTCTTAAACTTTTCTGTAGGCTTTTTATTTGTATTTTTCAGAAGTTTTCTTCTGCATTTCCTGATTGAGCATTTTCTCTTAGATTTCTTAAATTTTCCATTAGTTTCCTCCATCCAGTCATTTTCTATTATTTAATTTTTGGCTCTATTCTATGAGTTATAAATCATCTCTATTTTTACTGGTCTATCTTCCTTGTCTTTTGTTCTAAGTGACCAGTCAGAGTATGCAAATCCCTTAATACACTTAGCTTTCTGTACCGATTCACACTGTTGCCTTTATATAGGCTTTCATTTATCCAATTGCTCACCTCATACCTTAGTTTTCATTATTACTTCTCTGTGAGTGTTATCTTTTTGCCTCATATTTCGAATGTAAGTTTCTGTTGAGGAATCACATCTTTCTCCACTGTTGCAGTTTCTTCTGATTGGGTTTTGCTTTCTGTTCTGTTTCCTACTCTACATCTACCCCCTTTAACTCTCCAGTATCCTTCTCTCCCATCAATTTTGTTCCTCTCCTTCAGCAGTATCTGCATTGTCCCAAGATGTCAGGCTGCTAACTTGTTCTCCTGTATTCCATGTTAATCCTCTCCCCCAACACTTTTTCCTTTCTTGACACTCTCGCCATTGACAATAAATTTGGTTTCAGAGATCTCCCTCCACAGTTCACCAAGAACAGTAAAGGCAGAGTTTAATGTAAGTTTGCTGTTCTGAAGAAGTCTTATTTCATCAACTTTCTCTTCCTGGGGGTTCAGAAGGACAAAATTTTGGAATGTGCTTTGTCTAGCATATGTTTTGGTTCTCTAGAAAGCTGGGAAAACATATGGTAGCAGAACAGTCTTTATAATTTTAATTATCTGCTGAGTGGGACGAGCTAGGCAAAGGCTCAGAAGCAGTCAAAATGTGAACAACAAAGGAAGAGTACTGTTGTATGACAGAATTTGAAGTTGGGTGTCATCTAATACTTCAGCACTGGTTTTCATTTGGGCTCCATTTGTATTTAAGAAATGTGCATAGTAGTAGCTAGAAACTAATCTGAATATTTCTAATACACTTTCAGTGTGGGAAAATGTGTTTCTCTTTTTATGCTCTCTAGTCTTTACACAGGACTTCATCTAGGACTGAGTAATTCTAACAAGAGAAAGTTAAATTAAATCATACTANTTGGATGAGTGTCATGCTGTCAGTATAGTAGGCCTTTAGATCAACATAAGATTAATCTTACCGCAAAACTCTTTGACTATGTCGGGACTAACTTTGTGTCTGGCTCTGTTCCTTTCAGAAGACTATAACTCTCTTAGCAGTTGCATTAGAAGTGTGTTCTGTGTCAATGTGTGATAAAGAAACAAGAGACCTGCATGTAATTTGGATTTTTCGAAGTATCTCATTTCAATCTAATGTACTGTTATGCAATTAAGCCAGTAAGTCTATATGACCAGCCCATTTCAATACTTGGTCTGCTATCGTTATTCAGTGACAAATTCTGGTTTCTATTGCTTGTTCAGAGATGATAACGGTGTGACTTACTGGTATAAATAACAAATGAGATCAATTAAAAAGACTAAGAGTGGCACCTGTCTAAGTGTAGGGTTGCACTAAATGATTCCCACCTCTTTGTTTCCTGTAGGACCCTGCATTTGCAACCTCTCCTCAGGAAGGCTAACAATGGGAGAGTTGTTTCTTAATGCTTGTGAAGCAAGAAAGCAGTCCTTATCCTGCAGGCCAGGGATATGATTATTATCTCTGAGTGAAAACAACAACCGTATTTTTCAACTCCATGTGTACAAATGATCCTTGTGTTTCATATAGTTCTTGACTACAGCATCTTGGATTGCCCAATTTGTTAAAAGTCTGTAACAAGTCTGCACTGTGAGCTGCCTTTCTGTAGCTGAGCAGAATCCTGTCAGGTTCATGCCCATCTTTGTGTACAATTCTCAGTATTTCTCATTCTTAAAGACATTTCTAAAATACTTGAAAGTTAAGGTTTTAAGAACTTTTCAAATATTCTGACTTTTTAAAAAAATATTTTTGGGAAAAGTATGCAATTTTAAAATTAACAGAACCAGTTTTGTGATATTCCCATTCCTTCTCTCTTTATTACTGTCTAATGAAACTTCGCAATCATTTTATAACAGGTCATATGAATAAAGAAACTCCTTAAAGATTACACTTCATATAGATGATGAAATCTATATTTTTATTTTAGTTAAAAGCTCAGGGGTGTACCTGTGGTTTATTAGAGCACGTAAGTTTTCAGACACTGGAACCTTAACTCAGTATCTGTTGTGCAACACCCTACTAAGGGAAAATCATGGTTGGGAGTCAAGGAAACAAGCTTTTTATGACAGCTCAAATAAGAGGTGTCTGAGCATCTAAGGGGTCCAAGAGGTGAAAGGGATGTGGGCTAGTCAGTTTCCCTTCCTACTGTTTCTTCAGTAACAGCTATGCCAAGGTTGCACAGTGGCAGAAATATTTGTTGGTCTTGGAGTTCAAGGAAAAGGATAATAATGTTTCTCTTCTTGATAAGTATATTCAGGTTCTTGGGGGCTAGTGCTTCTTTGTACAATCTTCTTCCCAAGTATCAGTTCAGACTGTTTCTCCTCTATGTTCCAGATATTTCTGTCTCCTCTGAAGCATGGTCAGAATCTTACTATCAGTCTCTCCCACATTAATTAAACATCATCTTGTTAGAATGGAAATTCCAAGTGAGGAACCCAATATTTAATCTCAGAAACAATCCCCTGCGATGCTGAAAGACAATTTCAGGTTTCACGCTGTTTGGTTACTATTTAGATCTAAAGTGGTAAGTAGCGTCTCTGCTCCTAGAGATCTTCAGTCTAGGACAACAACTAAATTTAGGCTGGATTGGTGAGTACTGAAAAATATTTAGATGGGTCTCTTAAAGGAAATGCACTTTGTGTTAATACTGGAGGATTAATGTCCCTATCGTATCTCACCTGAGAACCATCCTCAAAAACCCCAAAACTTTTCACCCTCTTCAAACAAGCTGAATTAAATCCATAAACTAAGTGATATGGATTAGCTTTATATTCCTCTTTATATTCCTAGAACTATACCCTGTGAGTAATGGTGATCACATATATTGACAAAGTAGCCCAGGGAAAATTACTGTGCTGATGCCCACAGAATGCCTGTAAAGGGAATAGGAAAGCTTTTTAGTAATGGTCTGTCAGTTTATTCATGTCGATGAGTCTTCATAATCATTTACTCACTCACTATATTTTGCAACACTTTATGTATGTCATTTGCACAGCAATTGCAGTCCCACACTTATTTGTACTCTGCAGACTCATGTGCAAACCCATGTGCAGAAATTGACCTGATCCACAAAAAAAAAAAATAAAATAAAAAAAAAAATGTGGTAAGAAGCAAAATGGGGAAAAGCAATTGGGTGTTTTACAGTCAAATATTAGAATCTTCTGTTCTTCAAAGAGCTCAATATGTAGTCACTGTTTCTCTGAGAGTTCTGGAAATATCCTCTCCTAATGACCAAATTTCAGAGAGGAGTACAAAATATTACCCATTACCTTCCAAATTATTAGAACCTATTTTGAGACAGACTTAAATTACCATTGTTGGTGGGTTGTTTTTTTTCTTTTAGTAGAAAATATTTGTTGCACTTTGCTTTTTCTATAACTTACCTGCTTTTCCATATTACATTAATATCCCTCCAAGAGATGCTTATACTCCTTACCCCATTACAGCAGCTTTTCTAAAGCAAATCTCAAATTATAGAGGAGACTTCTTGGCAGTACATGTTATAAGTGCATGAACCTTTTAAACAGGTTGAGCAGTGTAATAAATTTGAGTTGTGACAAGATTCAAAAGGGAGGTAGTAATATATATTTTTTTAAAATGCTGTTAAAGCAATAGGGCTATCCGGGTTTATTTGGAAAGGTGGATTTATTGTGGGAGAAGGGCCTCAGTGGGGAGAGAAGGTTGATCTCTCTCTGAATTAGTCTTGAATGGTGAATATAGAAGTGGGACTGCAGCTCTGGGCAGAGCTTGCCCTGTCAACTCATCCTTTGGGTTCATCCAATCCAGGGCGCCTGAACATACACAAAAAACAGAGGCCAGCCATGTCCCGGGGAGGCCATTGCCTAAGCAAAGCAAAATTGCTATACCTCGAAGCATGAGAAAAGCAGCTCAAGTATTCATTTTCTTGTTTTCCACAAGTCGCACAATTAAGATTTCATACAAGTTAATGCTGATTATGAAGGAACAGAAAACGCCTCTGTAGCAAGTGAACACTAAAGTCTGGCCACTTACTGTGTGAGTTAAAGCAACAAGGGCTGGCCCACCATTTCCCTTTGTGGCTCTGTTTGAATTCAGTTGATTAATGTTGTATGTGCATGTCTATCGAGGCACCGAATTTAAAAGGATTGTTTACCATAGCCTTGTAATCAACCTGCCTTGGTAGCACCCTATTACCCATGATAACAGGGTTGCTGCAATTTGGGTCTGAAAGAAAACGCCTCAGATGAGCTTTCGGATGCTTTAGTGCTAGTATGCTGCCCTGTTATCTTCATTTGTAATTTGTTTTCAAGAACAGTGATTTACATTTCAGTTGGATTACACCTTTTAATGTATCACAAACGTAAAGTGGTTGCAGCGAAAACTCACATCTCCACTAGATTTCAAACGACAGCATTTGAGGCTTCAGTGGAGAGGATTACAATTACAATTAAAATCAAATGCTTGCTTATTCTTTTAATGATGCACGCTAACCCTTTGTACACTAAGAAACCTGTCCTGGTGCTAGACAATCATGATTTTTTTTTAAGGGATATGAAATAACTGCATGTGTTTTACCTTATCATCTACCACATGCAAATGGTCTTCTGGAAAGGACTATGTCCTGCATGGTGAGTTCAGAGGACAACTTATTTTGATAAAAATATACAGAGCATGTAAAAATGGAATGGGGACCAAAAAAGTGCACCGTTTTGTTATGTTTGTTTTTTTTTTTAAAACATGGAACATACTTTAGTAATAGACTTAATTTTCTTAAAGTAATTGTTGCTGAAGTATGTAGCTATGAAGACTCTCGTTAAAAGCATACTGGATGAAGTGCAAAATATTAATCAGTGGGGTACTTTTCTTTCAAAGAACATTCCTTGAGTGAAATAATGTTTATTTTGTTTGGGCTTTGTGGATATTTTTTTTTTAAATAATGTATTTCTATTCACAGTAGTAAATTTCCATACATCTAGATTTATTTATTTTCAGCAATTCAGAACAATTTCCATCTAAGGCTTCTCTGTCACTTCATAAAGTTTTTTTCAAATAACAGATATTTATACTCTTACTTGGATCTTATTGTGTTATTCTTCGTATATAACATGATTCAAAAGTCTTATGGGACAGATTTATGGTGAAATAAAAAATTCCTCAGATCACACGTGGCAGAAATATCCAGAGGAGCACCTTCACCACAACATTCAAAAGCTTCTGCCAGAAGCCAAAACCTTACCTGGGCTTAGGCAGTCTTATATTTCATCTGTGCCCTAAACATGTCTGTTGCTAATTGACAGGCTGGGACCACTCCCTCATCCCAAACACAATTCCCTATCTTCTTGAGGGACTAACCTCTGTCCCAGGACAGAAGAGACTCAGAATCAATAGCAATGGGACAAGAACTGTCCATAGTAGATGTTACATTTTGTCCCCAGTGGAGGCACCAAACATTAGTCTTCAGGTGGTGCATGTTGAGAGTCCAAAGTACTGTCTCTGGTGGGGAGGTGATGAATGAGGAAGAGAATGGTCTAATAACTGAACAGTGCATTTTCATCAAACCAAATGATGTTCCTTTATGATGCTTGTGCTGAAAAAAAAAAAAAAAATCTAATGGTTTCATTCATGAGGTATGATCTTTAGGTAATCTACAAGAAGACGTTTTATATCTGGTTTTAGCCTGCCTTTCTTGTACTGTTACATATCCCAGTTTTTATCAGAAAAAAAGGTTTGCCTGGAGGGAGAAAATACTTAATTTAATCTGAAGACTAAAGTGATATGAGTAGGTGGAAAGAAACATCAAGGTAACATGTTTTGCCACAATATGTGTGACTGTTGTCTGTGAGTTGCGTTTGTAAACTCCATTTTGGGCTACAGACCAGGCAGGAACCTTTTCTTCATCAAGTGTTGTTCAGCTTTAGTATGAGAAACCTTCATGTCAACACAACTTTCCCACTATTATCACTGACTACAGAGAAAACCTCAAAGACTTCTTTTGTTGAATATTTTCCCTCAGAACCTTTCAGTTCAATGACGGCAGTCCCATTTGTTCTGTGAATGCTAAAATATAAATTTTGATTTTCAAGGTATAAGGAATATTTCATTTTAGAATCATGATTTAATCTATCTTTTTGTAACAGATTGACATGAAAATCACTTTGATTTGATTGAGACATTTGATCCAATCTTAAATATTATTTAACTACCTTTGGTAAAAGATACTTTTTCATAATCTAAGGAAAGTTTGGTGGAATTGCCTGAAACTTTTCAACATCTTTCAGACTGTTTAGCAGTAATTAAGAATTATTTACTGTCTTTCCTACAGTGCATTCAGGTCTCTTGCCAAAAAATGGTATACATTTCCATGAGTTCTACTGAGTTGTAGGAAAAGGGAAATTCATAGAGTTTTTTTTTTCAGCACAAGCATCATAAAGGAACCTTAAATCTTACAATCAAAACGCAGAGAATGATTTGCAAATGTCAGTAAAGTGTTTCTGAGGAACTCATTTCCAAAAGACTCATGCTTTAGAGCCAATCACCAAAATGCATCATGGAACAGGAGATCAGCCTGACCCCTTGGCAGTGGTATGAGATTTAACAAGGCCAAGTGCAGGGTCCTACAGTTTGGCCACAACAACCCCATGCAGTGCTACAGACTGAGGGATGATTGCCTGGAGAGCAGCCTGACAGAGAGGGACCTGGGGGTGCTGGCTGACAGCCTGCTGAACATGAGCCAGCAGTGTGCCCAGGTGGCATGGAAGGCTAATGGCATCTTGGGCTGTATCAGGAATAGTGTGACCAGCAGGACCAGGGATGTAATTCTGCCCTGTACTTGGCATTTGTGAGACCTCACCTTGAGCACTGTATTGGCCACTCCCTTCAAGAAGGATATTGAGGTGCTGGAGTAGGTCCAGAGGAGAACAGTGAGACTGGTGAGGGCGCTGGAGGGCAAGTCTTGTGAGCACAGGCTGAGGGAGCTAGGGGTGGGTCTTCGGCCTGGAGAAGGGGAGACTTGGAAGAATCTTATCACTCACTACAACTACCTGAAGGGAAATTGTAATCCGGTGGGGGTCAGGTTCTTCTCCCCAGGCAACTTGTGACAAGATGAGAGGCCATGGCCTGAAGCTGCACCAGGGGAGGTTTAGGTTAGATATTAGGAAGCACTTCCTCATGGAAAAGGTATTTGGACACTGGAATGGACTGCCCAGGGAGGTGGTGGAGTCACTGTCCTTGGAGGGGTTTAAGGAACGATTGGATGTTGCACTTAGTGACATGGTCTAGTCAATGTGGTGGTGTCAGATTGTAGGCTGAGCTCGATGATGATCACAGAGGTCGATTCTGTGATTCTGTGATTCTCAAAAGAGCTTGATAAATGAAATCATGAGTGTGGGAGATTAGGAACTTCCCCCCACACTATTTGAGAATTACCAGACCAGCTCAGGTGGTTTGGAAGATGACGCTATATTTACAGAATGGCAAAATTTACAAGCATATATACACAATATATACAAGTATTTACAATTTTATACAAGTTAGAAATAATAGAGAAATCCAAACTCCCTCCCAGACAAAGAAAACTGCCCAGAAGGGCTCAAAGCTACCACCCCCTCTTTTCCTCCCCCCTCTACCTTGGACAGGCAAACAAAACTAAGTAGAAGCCAGCAGCAGGCATCATCAGGCAGCAAAGTTTGCATGTTAGTTGCTGAGATTAGAGGTGAGATATCAAAGCAGGTTGGGGTTAAATGGAAGTAACTGGGTCCAATGACACAGACCAGACAGAGAAATGAACAGGGCAAAGTCCCAGGACAAAGAGAGAGCACATTGTTTATATTTTGACATTTTATCTCTCTCAGCACACCAATAAATTATATAGACATCATCATTATTTTCTTTTTGCAACCAATTATCTCATTAGAAGTTCTCTCATTAGAATATTCCAATTAACCTCAAACCAGCACAATCAGGAAGCAATCCTAGACAATTCAGTGGGAATGTGACTAATTTTCCTGAATGTTATCTTTTCATGGCAGTCTCAGATGTCTTGTGCAAAGAAATTCTGACCAAGGATCCCCTGCAAATAGAACTGTAGTGCTCTCCTCTCCATCATCCTTTTTCAAATGGGAAATCTTTAGTCCTGTTCTCCTGGAGTCTTGGAAAGGTCTTTAATAGAATTACCTGTGAGAGATGATCACTGCCATACAGTCCCCCACTTCTGCCTTTTAGTCACCGCTCATGTCCTGACAACCTGACTCGACTTGAACCACAATCATTTTCCCTATTAACATTCTTTCCATCATGGTAGAGAAGTTCTTGGAGGAGCTGAGGTGAAGAGAGAAAATGTATTCATTTCTAAGTCTGATTCCACTCTTGGCGCTGAAACTCAAGAACATGAGAAGTACAGTTTATTGGATAATTAATATTTTGGCTTACTGTCAATCTGGAAAAAGTATTAAAAAGGTAGAAAATATTCACATTTTGAAATCACAAGTTGTGTGATCTCGGAGAGGTTCTCTTTGGAAATTAGATAAAAATTGCACTGAATATCAAACTTTGATCTGAAATAACAGTATTTTGCTTCGTTTTCCAATGTCTTTTAGACGTATTTCTGAATGCAATCACTTTCAGTTAAGACACATTTTATAAATACAATAATTGTTTTATTTGGGGGATTTATCATTATTAACAATGACAAAGGTGAAATGAAGACATTTGGTATATTTCACTCTGAGTCTATATTTCATCCATGGACAAACCTTTCACACAAGATTTTTCACCAAAATTTTAACCCATTTCAAATAATGAAGAACCCCCTGACAGACTATTTCTAAAATTGTCACCAGACATTGTCCCTGTAATTCAGAAGCTACTCTGTTTTAGATTGCCCCATTTCAGGCAAAAAAAAAAAAATGCAGTACTCATGTTGCTCCAAATGACAAAAGGTCTTATTCCTAATGGAAATGAATATAATTCCAACATGATTTTCATGTTACATATTACATCATTAGCTACAGATTTATAGGGAGAGAACTAATACATTGAAGACTGTGACATAGTTCTCTTTCTCAAATGCACCTAATTTTTGAAGTCAGGTAGCACTGAATTCCTTCTTGTATCTATTTTTCTTCATCCTTTAAGCAAAGACTGCAGAGACTATGAATATTTCATGGGCAGAAAAACACCTACGATACTGGGTTTTACCTGCAAAATCTTTGGGGAAAGGGAGAAAATGGCAATAGGCACTGTAAGGACAGTTCTTTTAAGAAGTCTTTGGAAAAGGGTCTCCATTTCATTTTCCACATCAATAACACCTCTTTCACCCCTTAATACTTTCTTCCTTTCACTTTATTCCACAATAGTGTTCAGTCATTTTGGTGCTTTTCTTTATATTAAAGAGTGTCTCCTGAGCTGGTTAAACCACATTAAAGCTAAAAATTTAAATAGAAAATTCTGAACTAGGTAGAAAAACACATTCAAATACAGTGGCTGTAAATTTCTACAAATGTGTTACACAGGAATAAGAATTGGAAAAAAATAATTAAATGTACATTTTTTAAATTGATTTCGTCTCTCTTCTCATGTTCAATCTTAATGGAGCTCACTCCTGGACTTCAAGAATGCATTTAAAGTGAGAAACGGCAAGGGTGACAGAATTAGTTTATTTGACTAAAAACTGTACTTTCTCAGACATTAGACGGACTCTCATGGCCATGACCTACCTGTGGAATGTTTTTTCTGACTAGTAAGTTCTCATAGGCAATGATGACAAAACAAACAAAAAAACAAACAAACAAAAACCAAAACAAAACACAACAAAACAACAAAAAGACCCACAAACCCAAAACAACCAAGAAAACGAAAACCCTCCTACCCCCAAACCAAACAAACCAACCAAGAAGGAAAATGTATGCAATAAAACCAACTTCAAAGAAAAGTAACAATATAAATCTCTCTGGCAAGTCCACTAACAACTCTTGCTCTTATGTAGAAGTTTCTTACATAGCATGGTGATTGCAAAAAGCATAATGCCAAAGAACTGAAAAACATTAATGTTATGTAAGTGAGCATGTCTAATTGTACAATACAGATTACTTGCTAGAATTTGTCTTTGTTATTTAGCATGCCACAGCTGCTTAGAATATCTACAGACCACACCAGCAAAAGCTTTTATTTTATTTCCACGTAACTAGTAAAGGTACTGAGCAAGCCTAGGTCTAGGATTGTCCGGTGGCGGTTCCTTTTGGGATTTAAATTAGCAGATTATTTTACTACAAATAATTTTTGAGATCTCTCACTTGGTGAGTGTTTTATGAATGTACTTTGTATATTGGACACAGCCAAGTATTTTTGAGAGGTCTGTTTTTAAAATGCAATAATGTTGGTCGCACAACATTGAAATCTCATCATACAGTTGTATCAAATGTGTACTATATGACCTTTTCTATATAAAACTATGCTCATTAGTAAGGCTGCTTCTACCTCTTTCCTGATTGCATCTCTGTCTACTCTGTTCATGACTTAGCTTGCAATCAGTCAGCCTAAGTGACACTTGTAGCAACTTATATTGTTCTGCTTAATTTTTTGTGTCACTGACTGAACATTCCTGTTGTGCCACGTCCCTCTGAACCTCACCATTTCAAATTGTTTTCAATAGCAATATTACAGAAAATACCTTCCCTAGCATTTTAGTATTTCTCCATATATTCTGTATAGTTGTATGAGTTTAGGTATGCCCTTTCAATCCGATAGTGATTTTGTTTCTGAAAAACCATAGTTTCAAAACCTATCTACATACAGAAAGGCAGTTAACATCTACCTCTACAGCAGAAGTGCTTGAAACTTTGGAAATGAC
>VWYK01059462.1:1732-42492 GCA_013399775.1 Semnornis frantzii | reverse complement strand
GCTCTGCCTCTCTTCTCCACATTCAGCTAGAACTTCAGAAAGCCAAAGCTTGATCTTGAGCCAAAGCAAACTTCCTTCTCCTTTGTTCCCCAGACCTTTAGTTTTGCTTTGACAGACAAATGCTCTTCTCTATGCTTTCCCTCTTCTTTCTGTTCCACCTTCATACCTTCCCCACTCCCAAAACCTTATCTGGAAGTCTGCGACTTTTATCATCCCTGCAGGAGAAGGTGTGTATGAACTTCTGCTTCGTATGTCACCAGGACAGTGCTGGGCCAAGGAAGGTGAGCAGGCAAAGCCTAAGTAACTTGGTCTCTAAGGTTAAGACAATGGTCTTTCTTGCCATTGTTTTCATCTCCCTCACTGCTGGAGGTGTTTCTGTGACTTTCCTTGTGGCTAAAAATGCCTGAGCACAGGGGAAAGGGAAGGGCCACAGCAGACATCTGGGTAAAGGGAGCAGTGGTTAGTTAACCAAGTGTAGCCACAAATGGAGTTTTGAGAGAGGGCACTGCAAATAACAAGCTATTTCCAGATGTTCAGCATGCCATCTACTGGGCCTGAGTTTGGAGACTTGTAAGATGAGGCAGATGACACTGAAGAACCGGAGATGAGCCTTCACATTCTCCAAGTATTTCTTGTAAAAGATGGTCTCTCCCTTGCCTTTTCTGATCTCTGGGCTTTGTGATCAGTAGCCTCAACTGTGCTCTGCAGAAATCTTTCATGTAGCCAAAAGCTGATGACAGGGCAAGGCAGAATTTCCCTGTTAATGGTCTCTCTTGTATTGCTTTTCAGAAGGAAAATGCATCAGAGCATCAAAAGTGGGAATCTTGAGTCTGCCCCTCCTCTGCCAGAGCCTGCTTGATGCTGAACAAAAAGGGCACATACTTAAATGTATCCTCTAGTTCAGGATGCATCAGCTTCAAATGTCATGGCCTGTGGTTAGGAAGTGCTGAGCAACCTTTAGAGGCATTAGTTTTAAAATATTGGATGGTCGGCACTTCTGGAGATCTTCATGCCTCAGTTTCCTGTCCTCTGAGGAAACTTTGGATGACAGAGAGTATGGTGAGCCGTTTATCCTGGGTAGGGAAGGTAGGGATTTCTGTTAATCATTACTATCCTACACATCCCAAAGCAGTGCAAGTCACTGCTAGTGAGCTGTAAGCCCTTAGGAACTTGGTGTGCTCTGGATATGACAGAACCAAGGAAGGCAGAACTGAGAGGTACACTTAAAATACTTCCATGAACCTCTCTGTATCTCTGAGCTTTTTCAGCTTGCTTACTTGAAAAACTTCCTGCACAGCTTGTAAGCAAATGACATCAAAGGCAAAGAGAAAACACCATAATACTGAGGCAGTGTGACAGTTTGGGAGTTCCCCACCCCCCCACACTTGTAAAATGACCCAGACTAGACCTCATCCGGGCTGGAAGTTAAGGGATGAAGCTCTATTTACAGCTCAGCACAATGTACAAGCAGATATATACACTATAGACAGGAATAGTTACAGAAATAGACAAGTTTAAGGTAATACAGACACACAACTCCCCTCCCAGAAATCAGAGACCCCAGGAGGGGCTCCCAACCACCCTTCCACCTTCTCCCCACCCCCACACCTTACCCCAAGGTTTGCCTTACACGCAAGGAGGATCGGCTGGGGAGGATTAGAAGAAAAGTGGTTAGTGAAGTTATTCAACAGAGAGGAGAAGCCAGAGCTGCTAGAGAGCCCAAGACCCATGTGCCTCGTGACCCAGACTGCCCCCTCAAGACACTCTCTTATCTTTTTGTAAACATCTCAGCAAGCCTATGAGTGAAGCAGACATCACCATTGTTTTCCTTCACAGCCTACAGTGTAATTTTCTCTATTAAAATATTCCAATTAGCTCAAACCAGCACAGGCAGCTAAATGGTCTTTCATACTTTTCAAGAGCCACTGGAGGCAAAGCATTACCATTACAAAAACTGCTGTTTGTCTGAATCCCTCTCTAACATATACGATAGATCATTTTGGCCATTTATAGTCCAGTTCTTCCCTACAGTGTTGCTGCAGGGATTTAGGCAGGAGTTCAAGTACCTGGCAGCTGGAACCGTGCCCCTACTAAGCCACCTAAAAACCAACATTCCAGGCCTCCCTTCATGGAGAAGAGTCTTGGTCCCCTAACTGAGCTTCAGCATCCTGAGTACAAAGGCTGTCAGATTTCATTGTTAACGAGTGAGGAAATAAAGTGCCTCTAATTATTCTATGAAGAGCTTAGATGGAATTTTACAGGAAAGCTCTGTCAACAGATTATAAGAAAAGACTCTGAGCCAGGATTTCCCAGATTTTATTTTTGATTCTGCCACTCATTCATTGTGTGTCCCTGAATCAATGTTGTATCTTCTTTCCCTCCTATCTATGAAAAAGGGGTCATCATATGAAGCTTTTTGGCATAAGTGTTTCTGAAGCAATATGAGTTTTCAGTTTGGAGATGCCATAGTAATAATCAAAGAATTATTTCTGTCTGCTTTGGTGGTATTTGGCCTTATCATTCTTTTTCATGTATAGGTGACAGCCCTCAATGAGAGAGAACAGAACTTTCAGTCTACTAACTGGTGCCTGGGCATTAGGGAAAAACTGACTTGAAGAAGAAGAAGGTTAGAAATTCACTGAGAATTTCTTCTTAGGCCCTGAAGAACAGACAGTTTATCAATTATTTTCAATGAACTATTTTATGCAAATATTTTTGCAAATGAGTTACTGGGATTTTTGTTTCAATAGTTTCTGTGTGTGCAGAGTGATTGGCCAATGAACTCAGGTAGTATTTATTCTGTCTGATCCTTAAGTGGTTAAGGCTTACCTTTCAATGCTATGCAGTCACAGAATTGCTCAGGTTGGAAGGGACTTCAGGAGGTCTCTAGTTTAACTTCCTATTCAGAGAAGGAAGACATCAGCTATGAGGACAGATTGCTCAGGACTTTCAGCAGTTGGGTCCTGAAAACCTTCAAGGATACCGACTGCAGAACCTCTTTGGGCAATAGTTGACTGTCCTCCTAATGAAAATGTTTTTCCTTATAGCCAGCCTGAACATCCTTAATTTTAAGCTATGTCCATTGTCTCTTGTCCTGTCACTACCCACTATAAAGAGCCTGGCTCCATTCTCTTGATAACCAACTTGTAGGAACTGTCAGGCTATTATGTGTCCCTACAGAGTCAACTTTTCTTGAGGCCAAACAAGCCCAGTTCCTTCAGCCTCTCCTCACAGGGCTCCAGCCCCCAGCCATCTGAGTGATACTTGCTGAACTTTCTCCAATATGTCAATGCTTTTCTTGCACTGGAGGTTCAAAACTGGGTTCAGTACTCCAATGCCATCTGAGTACCTATGGAAGATGCATAAACACACCTGCTGGTCTCCTAGCTGTGACTGCTGGTACAGCCTAGAATACCTTTGGCTGCCTTTGCTGCCAAGGCACACTGCTGGCTCATAACCAGCTTGCTCTCTGCCTGCATCCCCAGATCCTTTTCTGCAGAGCAGCTTCTCTGACCATCAGTCCCAGCCTGTACTGCTGCAGGGATTCTTCCCTCCCAAGAGCTGGACTTTACATTTGTCTTTGCTGCATTTCATTAGGTTTCTATCCGCCTATTCCTGCAACTCATCCAGGGCCCTCTGAATGGCAGCCTTGCACTCCAGCATACCAACCACTCCCTGCTACTTTGATGTTGTCTCCAAACTTGATGAGCAAAGCACTCCATTGCCCCATCCAGACAACAGCTAAGGATGTTTAAACAGGACATACATCCAGTCCAAGCTTAACCATCTAAACCAGATTTTCACCTTCTACTAGTCATAGAGTCATACAAGTGTTTTGGCTGAAAGAGACCTTTAAGAACATCAAGTCCAACTGTTATCTCAGCACTGCCAGGTTACCACCAAACCAGGTCACTCAGCACCACATCTACATGGCTTTGAAACTCCTCCAGGGATGGGGACTTCACCACTGCCCTGGGCAGTCTGTTCAACAACATGACAACTCTTTCAATGAAGGAATTAACCAATCTTACCCTTCACAGCAGAGCCAACTTGTTTGCACATTTCTTTGAGGAGTCTCTGCCCTTTCTGCACATGCCTCAGTTCCCATTATCAATCCTGGATCTCCACTGTGTCCAACACACCCATCCAGACCATAACATCCTAACGTGAATACAAGAATATTGTGGTAGACAGCATCAAGCTTTGCTAAAGTCATGATAAAGTGCCTGCCAAGAAATCCTGTGTGACTAATGGCTACGTATACAACATTCACCTGTATGTGTGTGTGTGTGCATGCACCTTTTGAAACTAGGCTTGTGAACTCCTGTGCAGTCACAGCCTTAAAGCCACTCAGCTTTCAGGTAATGAAGTGAACTTGCATCTTACAGTTCTGTATGCTCTGGGGTTATTTTCCCCATTTTATGGTTTTCCTCTTTACTGTTTTCCATTTTACCTTTGATTTTATCTTATTTTAAAGCAATCATCTTTGTCCTCACATCTCACACCAGGCATGAGTCAAATCAGTCTCTGCATTTGGATCAGACTGACTTCTAGCCATAAGTCATTCTCTAAAGTTTTTCCTTCCCCTAACTTCAAAAGAAGCTCTAATCTTTTTAACCTCTGCTTTCTCCAGTAATGTCAAACATATGGTATACAGGAGATACCAACCACAAACAAAATCATGGGAAGCTCAGGGATGAGAGTGAGACCCTCCAGGAGTGTCACTGGCTCCATGCCTGGCCTGCATAGGCTTATCAACGTAAGCACTATGATTCTCAGGCACCATCCACACCGTAGATCTAGGCTTTAAACTTAAACCAGCTCTCCAGCTTCAATCGTCACACACTTGCTACTCATGTTCAGCTCTGTCCTGTGCCTGTTATCTCATCTCATGTTTGGAGACCTGTCACAGAGAGATGTTTTCCCCAGCAACTGGGAAATAGAAGCTGTGTGTGCTCCTCATCATCTCTTCTTGCTAGCAACATTATTTTCCTAATGAAGTTAAGAATATGCTCTGAGAGCTTCTGGATGCAAAGTGAGGCCACACATGGAGATGTGTGGACATTTTTTAAGTATCTTGAGGCTCTCTTTCCCTCTCAAAGCTTTGAACCACTGAAGGAAGATGATGTCTAAGTGAGCTGCTCTTATGCAAAATTGGAGCATACTCTGCAGTACTTCAGTGGATGCTACTAGGGGTAATGGAGCAAAGCTGGAGGTGGGTAGATTCAGACTGGACATGAGGAAGTTCTTCACCATGAGAGTGGTGAGAGCGTGGAATGGGTTGCCCAGGGAGGTGGTTGAGGCCCCATCCCTGGAGGTGTTTAAGGCCAGGCTGGATGAGGCTCTGGACAGCCTGATCTAGGGTAGGGGGTCCCTGCCTGTGGCAGGGGGGCTGGGACTAGCTGATCCTTGTGATCCCTTCCAACCCTGACTGATTCTATGATTCTACTGAACTTGTGTGCTGCCACAATCAAGACAATCAAGTTCATAACAGACAATCCAGTACCAGCTGTTCTGTAACAAGGTAGGTACTGACCTCCAGCTAGCTAGAGAAACCTCTGGCCCCTTAGGTACTCTGGTCCCATCTAGATACTGCTTGGCTAAAAATGTTATAGACAAAGGCTGATGACAGAGCAACCAGGACTGGTGCTAGAAGCTAAGCACACACACAAACACACACCCTGTTTACAGTACACAAATTTCCAAAATCCCATGTTTGGGCAATTCTTCTGGCTTACCTTCCTTGGAGAACATTAGGTATGTAATGACACCACACCCAGAAAGATAAGTTAGAGGATAACTTGGTTCTTTTTCAGACTGTCCTGCCAGTTCATGCCTGAAGCCCCATGATGGGCACTGTTCTGTAAATGCACTTACCCAGGAGTTAGGCAGTGCTACAGCAATGAAGTAAAGCATGTGAACAGTACCCCTATGTGAAAAATGCAGAGGTTTGCATTGGCATTGGTGTTGGTTGTTGGTATGGGCTTTGGTACTGGTGTTGATATTGGTAGGTATGAGCATATGACACCACCAGATGTCGGTGACAGAGACCTTGATCACCACCAACCCAAAATGCACCAAGGACCTTTGTAAATGTGCAGGCACCTGCTCCTACTAGTACCCATGTGAATGCCATGGCAATTATTATTTTGATTTGCCAAGAGATGCAGTATCTAGCCTAAAGAGTTCAGCAGACTGCAGTGAAGCTCAGTCATGGGACCCCAGATCCCAGAATTTTCTGTGCAATTAAAGACAGAAATCCTTCCTTTGCCCATTCCGTGGCAGAGCAGTCAATGACAACCAGGCAACTGGCTGAATGGTGTAAGGAGTCCTATAAAGCCTTGCAGAGAATGGCTGAACTTGCTGTTGGATTTTCCCATCTTGTTTTCTGGCAGAGAGAAAATCAAATGTATTGATCACAGCTGTACTGCAGTTTGTTTTTACCAAAATGGGTCCTGCTGGAATGGCAAAGGAGGTGATTTCACTTTCCTACCACGCAGTCTTCCTGCTCCATCCAAAAATGTATTTGCATGTTGTAGTCATTATCTTGAGCCAGCTAATTCTCCTTCCCTTCCAGAATGGATTTTTGCACTGCTGGGTCTCGGTGTCAGAAACATTGCTTTGCCAACAGCTGATGTTGTTTCCCTGCATTTGGAGAAGGGTGCTGCCCTTTAACATGCTGGACACTGCAAATGTCCTTGCTACTGCTGTGAAATGTACCTCTTGGACCTGGTGTAGGGAGGAAGTCCTGGAAATCCACATGTAGTTATGACATGAGATAGCAGCAGGTTTTGCCCAAGGTAGGTGGCCTACCACAGGCATGAGAAGAGCCAACCTTGCCCCTGCTGTCTTCAGACTGTCTGCAACCCACAGCCCAGCACGTGTTGCCACAGACACACATCTGCCCCAGGCCTGCAAATTCTGATCACCTCAGTGAATAGAATTTGATACAACTTGTGGAGCCATGAGGTTTGCAGTTAGCACAGCCACCCATACAGGTACACTTGCTCCTGCAACCATTTCCTTTGTGCCACAGTTTCAGTGAACAAGCAGACAAGTCTGCTGGTAAGACAAAGCAGTGTATCAGCCAGTGGTGATGGTTACACATGTGGTTTCTCCATCTCTGCTTAACAAGACCTCCTCCTGCTGCTTGTAACAATATGTTATTACCACAATATGACATCTAGTTAAGAAAAGAAAGCAAAGCCTAATCCACCCAAGCTTCAGAACTTCCCCCTTCCCTTCAACAACAGATTTTTCTTGTTGGTTTCAAATTATTTGCCAATGAGTTCTGGAAAAAGCCATTGCTCTGGTTTGGCTGGTATTTATTTGCTGTCCCAAATCAACAGAAGGTATTTCTGGGAAGCAAACATCAGGAGGTAGAAGAAAATTACATTGGCCCATAGTAAAATTAAGGCTAGCTTCTTTGAGAGTTGGGCCACTGTGGTGGTTTTTTTCATACTATTCCATTGGGGCTCCTCTTCCTGGGCTAGCGTGTCCAGGTTGCATGCTGTAATTTCAGCGTTGGGTGAACTGAGAGCAAAATCCCAGAAGTCACAGGTAGCATTACCTAGCCTGGGTGAGGAGGCTGGCTGGCTCACCTCACCTCATCTCAGCCCACAGGTGAGGTGTTCTGGGAGAGCAGCGAGATAGACACTTGGTGCTTGTGCTTGCTCTTAACTGTTGTTCAAGAAGGAGTCTGCTACACATTTTGCAAGGAAGCCAGGTAGTAGATGGATGTTGTACAGAACTTCAGTCTCCCAGTCTGTCAAGCCCGAAAGTTTTTCTAGCTTTCAATTTTGTCTAGTTTCTTTCTTAAGCCTCCCCCCTTCTTCAAACAGAGCCTCAACTCTGGCAGGGTCCCAGAGATAGATACCAAATGGTGCTTTTTTCCCTTTCTTTTGCTCTTTCTTCCTTCTCGAGAAGCTGGCAGACTCTTCAAGCACACATCCAACCAACGCACAGTGCATTCGAAAACAGGCCATCTGGCTGAGCACTCCTTGAGAATGAGAAGACTAGAAAAACAACCCTCTTGGAGCTGGCAGCCGAAAGGCAGGCAGCCCGTACGTGGACTTGATCTCGTGGTGCAATCCAAGAGCCGTCCAATCCAAGGGCATTGCAAAAAATGTCTTTCCTAATGAGCAGAATACGATTGTCTCCCGAAGCGGCTCCAAGTCAACAGTTTGAGTGGGATGCTGTAACTCTCCTTGCTGCACATGTGCTCATTAATTAAAGCCACTTTGGAAGATGCCCCTGACACCCCCGCCGGGGCTGCCAGCCTACCCTCACCGAAATCCTGCTTGCTGCTTTGCAGCCCCCTGCTGGGCAGGGGCCTGCAGAGCCCCAAGAGAAGGACAGGGCCATCAGCGCTTCAACCGCAAAACACATCGGTTCTGTCACTGGTGAACAGCTGCATGGACAGCAGAGCCACTGCAGGGAAGCAGCACTCCATTTGCTTTGCTGTGTGTTTTCTCTCCTCTGAGTTTGGTTACAGACAGTGCTCCAGGAGTTAAACCACTCTGGGCAGGTCAGGGAGCGGCAGGGATGGAAGTGAGCTGAGCAACCCAGTATTGCAGTTTTCCTCATGATTGGAAGTGAGCTGAGCAACCCAGTATTGCAGTTTTCCTCATGATTGGAAGTGAGCTGAGCGACTCAGTATTGCAGTTTTCCTGATGATTCACCACTGGGTTCGCAAAATGAGGGTGGCTGAAGTGAGCGCAGAGCCATTAGTAGTCACATCCCGCAACAGCAGAATGGGGAGCACTCAGCAAAATTAGTGGGAGATGAATTTAAAAGAGATGACAACATTGCATCACTTTAGGTAGACAGAAGTTGCTGGCCCAGTAGGCTGCAGAGGCTGACAGCATCAGTAGTCTCAAATTTGCAGACGATACATCCATAAAGGGACACCAAGAAGAACAGGCAGGATATGCAACCTAGCATCCTGATCCAACAAAGGTGAATGACAGGGTAATGTTCACCCCTTTGTGCTCTCCCTGGATTGTTTCTCACCTTACCCCAGCTGAGAGCAGAATGCTGGGTGAGGAGGATCATTGCTGTGGCCTAGAAAGGCCCTTCTTCAGTTTCTGTTGTAAGATTCAGTGCCTGTGCCAGCCTGATCTGAAGGTCACATGAGCAGACCGTTGCCTCTTTAAACTAGCAGAAGGAAGCTTGAATCTGATTTTTCTCAGAAAGCTGGATTTGTGAAACGTATTTCTGTTAACAGTCACAAGCCCTGGCTAAGTCTGTCTGGTCTCCCAGACATGGTGTTTCACACAGTGACTCATTTGACCCTTTACCTTGTTACTTGAATCTCTCTGTTTCTGCATCTGCCCCTTCAGTACTGATGGGAGCAAGGACAGCTCAGCCTTTTGCTGATCATAAAGCTACACCTCAGCTATGTGTGTATGGGTTTCCAATGGCTAGTTACAGCTCCACCTCTCCAGATGGCTATTTTTCAGGTTTCTGTTGTTGCCTTTTGTGTGTAGTTGTGTTTCCAAGGTGAGGAACTAAAGCTCTTGATTTTTTTTTTTTTATTAACTCAAGAGCTGAGTTCTGTAAGTGAAAAATTTCTTATATTGAAAAATATGAGTAAGGATGTACAGCACCAATACAGGTCCTTAGGAGCTATAAGTTTCTTTCCACTAAGTTATGGGAGGCATTCAGTGTCTCCTTTTATTGACGTGCAGTTTACTTATCCCCAGCTGACAAAGGTGAGGTCTAAAACTGGCATTTTGCATCACTACATTTTTAACCCCACTGTTTTTATAAGCTTTAACAATCACTGGGAGATGTTCCTAAACTGAAAAGAATTTTTTTTAAAAAGGAATTACATCAAATGTGCCCCTTCTTTGGCACTGTCTTCACTCAAATACAGATGGGTAGTTCAGAAAAAAATGGAGGTGACAAAGGGTAGAGACCTATCCTAATTCAGAACAAAGTGCAGCGGTGAAATCGCGCCCTAGATTTTAGTAGAAAGCAACTGGGAAGCTTCAGTGTGAAAAAAGAAATGGGGAAAGGGACACAATGAATTAGAAAGGACCTCTGGGCCACTGAATCCTCTGCTGTCTTGATATCCCACCGATGATAAAGATCTGCCTTCACACAGTGAAGTATTTCTATTCCCTTTCTTCTTTGGGGGTTATTCTGAACTTCAATCTGTTGTTGTTTTGAAAGCTTCTGCTAGTTTGCAGCCTGAATTTATTTATGACCAGTCTATGCCCATTTTAAGATCTTTCAGTTTTTAAGCTCTAACCTGCTGTCAGTAAAAGTTTTGGGGCGTAATTCTTCTCCTACAAATACATGTGTTCTGTTATGCTAACATTGTCCCCTCTTATTTTTATCTTGCAGGAAAGCAGAATAATATGCAAAGACAAGAAACAGACGTTTCATGTCCACATTACAGCTCAGACAGAAATTTAAATCAGATAAAGGCATCAAGAACAAAACGCTTCGTAAGTGTTTCTGTGATATCAGTTACTCAAAGGATAGCTACAGGTAAGACTCCTTTCAGTACATACTGCTTCCATTATAGCCTTTGATGTGATCTTGTGAAAGGTAGATTCCCTTAAGGACTATTCTGTGAAGTCTGAGGCAAGTCACATGCAGCTTTGGGAGCACGGCATCTCCAGAGACAGAGTTCCTAACTTGCCTGAGATATTTATGTAAACAGAATTGTTGACAAATTGAGAGTATCAGGGTATATTTTCATGCTACTAAGAATACCAAGTGCATATCAGTTGTTCTGTGGGGGTGTCACTTGTGCCTTTTGTTCCAATGAAGTTAGGAAAGTTTTCTTCAGGTTGATTTCAAAATTAGATGTAGAGAATGTTCAAGGCATCATCAGTGAAAATGATGTCAGCTGGAACACTTTGTTAGTGAAAAAAAAAAGGGGGGGGTGGGGGGTGGGATTTGAGAGAATGGACATTTTCATAGAAAGCATTTGCTTGTCCTCCAAATGTGCCCCCCTTAAACCCAAAAGTCTTAAAAATACATGAGATTTGATTGTTGGCAGTTTGGGGATTGCTACCCTCCCTTTCCCCCAGCGTTTTCCAATGGAAAATATTCAGGGTTTGGATTTTTCAGCCCTTTGCTGAAATGCCAACATTTTCCAAAGAGTGAAGGAGGGGAAAAAAGAAGAAAAGAAAAACATGTTCTGACCAGCTCCAGTCAGAGCCAAATGGCTCAGTCCTGGATTCGGTCAGAGAAGTATGCTGGAGGGGAGAAAATGGGAGTGTCTCGGTTCCACACACAGCCTGGCCGGGCTAAGGACTGTGTATCACGATCCATTCGCCTGAGTCATTCCGGCCGACATTTCGCCAGGGGAGCTTGTGTGGTGGCTTTTAAGTACTTCAGGTCAATACGTTAGTTGCAGGCAATGCCTTGCTGCTTGCCACGGCCACTTCGGCTCTCTCCGCGTGCCAGCAGGATGCACTCAGGTACTCTCTGTTCAAGTCTCCCAATATTTCCATTACGTCTTTAACTCACGGAGACAACAATAACACCTGGCACCTATTCAGAGTTCAACTCTCCTCCATTCACGAAAGAGGAGAAATGAGAAAAATGGCCTCTGCCTGTAAACATGTACAATTGCCAGGGTCCTCTGCCTAGGTGATGCTGTCTGCTGCCACACAATGGCTGGAACATAGCCTTTGATGGCTAAGCTGTGAACGGGCTGGGCCTAGGTAAGGAGAAACGCCAGGAGAACCAAGGTAGTTGCTAAACTACACATGCACATGCATGCATCACTCTGCTTCTGGCACAGAAGGAGTGGCTTTGTTTCTCCAGGGTGCTGCTGATCCCCAGTTGCGTGCTTAGCCTCAGGAAAGCCATCCCAGCACTCGGACACCTTCAAATCTGAGGAAGACAAGGGCCATTTTTGCTTCTGCCTCTTCAAGTGCCTCCCACCGCTGCAGTGGGAGAACTGGAAGATGGATGCACATCCAGACTAGGTCTTTGTCCCCCTCTAGTGACTGGACTGCAAAAGAAGCTTTCTAAGCCCTTCTTCCAAACAAGACAGTCGTTATTTTAGGCCAGGATGTTGAACACTTTCCTTTCTGAGGGCTAGCAGGACATCTAAGCAGCATTGGCAGGTCATATATTTATACAGACTCAGACACTGTTCATTATCAATGTAAACAGTAATTAAGTTTTGACTTTCTGCTCCAATAGGCCACCTGTGCCTGCTTCCCATGGAGGACAGCAGCCACAGGTTTCAGATGGCAGCCCGTGCTTAATCCTCCAGAAGACCCAGATAGGGCCACTGTTACCAGTGCAAAAGCACATGCTCCTGATCTCTTGTAATCAAACACTTGCTGACTCACAGCCCAGTCACCCATACGCTTTGCAAGTCGTGTCAACCATCTGTCACCAGCACATCCTCCTCCCTGTGCTGTGACTCCACAGGGAAAACAACAGCAGGCAGATCATGTTCTCCTGAGGATCCAGGCTCTGGTGCATCTTGGCTCCAAGTAACCCCTGGACTGCATTCCAACCAGTAGTGAAGCATTTGGCCCTTTGTCAGGGAAGAAAGTGACATTCAGGTTCAAACATAGAAAGCTTTGACTAATGAGTGACTCCAAACAATGAGGACTCAGGCAATACATGCCCAGCACTGTGTAAAATGTACCTCCTATAGCCAGATCATCTACAAAGGCCTCCACACTGGTGTTCTCCTCCAATCAGTGTTTAAAAAATAGCACCAAAATCTAGGGTGCCCTGTTTTCCAAGGCCTTGTCTCACCTATCATGGCACCTAAAGGCTGCCATAGAAGCCTTGTTGTGTCTCCAACCCTGATGAAGCCCAGTGTTTCCCTAGATTCAGGCATGTACTAGAGGTGCAGCCCTGGAGAGCACAGCTCCAAAAGACAGGATTGTTTCCTGCCACATGCCTGCATTACTAACCAGATGAGGCACTGCCCAGGTGCAAGAGCCAGCCAGGGGGTACTTAAGCAGCTCGGAGTAGAGATTCACATAGGATTTCACAAACCTAGACCCCTACACTGCTTACCACAACCTCCCTGGCCAGGGTTCTCCAGCTTCCTCTCACGTGCTTTAAAGTCTGTTTTCCCTTTGAGCTCCCTGAGGGACAAATCAGCCACACCAGCAATCTGACCATCCTACTTTATCCTAAGAGTGATGAAAGAGTGCAGAGTGGATGTTGCCTCTTTTGTTCTGGAGGAAAAAATGAACTCAGTGCCAGGCACAGATCCCAGGCTGTGTAGTTCAAATCGCACTTAGAGCACAGAATTCCCATTTGTGTTTTTGTGCACGCAGGGCAAGGGTGGGGATTGGATTGGGGGGGGAGTATAAGAATGTAATTGTCATAATTTAATCCAAAACTACTTCTTGGAAGTAAAAAAAAAAAAAAAAAAGCCAACCAACCAAACAAACCCTAAAAACAGGCTGACACAAAACAGCATGTTCAGTTATAAACACCACATGAAAGAGCTGTATTATGTTCTACTTGGTAACTGACATTGAATGCTAACGTTCTCAGCTGCCCACTACTGGGCAAAGGCCTTTCAAACTCTCTGCCCACCTCCTGCCCCGATGCAAACAAAAGCCCCTAGCCAAACTATGGCACAGATACCAGTTTCTGAGACCACAGAGAAATTCCACATTGAAAAGTTCATTATGGGCCGGGGAGGCAGGCTGGTAGATGGAGCAGCACAGAGCAGAAGGATAGCCATCTGGGACTCAGGGTGCTCCCAGCTGCATTGTGGAGCACACGGCACATCTGAAAGGCCATGAAAAAGTTACCATGTGCTGTGTGAGCTGTGGGGGTTTTTTCACTCCCCCCAGATTTCCTGTTGCAGGCCAATGTATTCCCAGCGCAATGGGCTGTGCTGGCACCATGCTGCTCCTCTGCAACCAACATGGGCACTTGGCAGGCTGGAAACAGTGGCAGACACAGGAGTGGTATTAGGGCCCTCTGTGTCATTCCTGTCTCCTCCCAGGCCTTCAGCTGGAGTGAGTCATTTGGTGTAAAGGAAGCAGAGTCATTACAGCTTGGATCCTCAGAAGTGCTTACCTGCTTAACTCTGGATGGCACTGCGCCCCCCAAAAAAGCACCCAGGAACACCGGAGACCTGATTATTCACATGGTATTTCTTCTCTTTTTTCTGAGGGATTCACCAGGCAGAATCTCCCTTCCTGCCCATGGGACTGGAAGGTGATGAGGACATGACCTCTGAATCCTCACTCTCCCGTGGTGGGGGTGGTTGTTCTAACTAGAGGCTCTACAAATCAGCTGCTGGAGTTGTTGCAACAGGATATCGCAGAATAAATGCCTTCTGCTTTGAAGAATATGTTTTTTAGTTTCGTGTTAACCTTTACTTTTGTGGGGCTGGGTGACATTATTAGCACCCGTGCTTACTGCTGAAGTGAAGCATCTTTGTTGTAGCGTGGGTGGAAGACGGGTTATCATCAATATGGAACAGATCTAGAGAATGGCTTCTGTTATTTACTTCTCTGTTCTTGTAGGATGTGTGACACCGTTTAGCTGAATCTACTGCTTAGCAGAATCCAATTAAAATCTGAATTGTCACCCAGGCACACTTGGGAGACTTTCCTTGCTTTGGCTGCGTCCAGCGCACTGCCGTTCCATGAGTTCTCTGCAGGCCTTGCTCTGAGGGGACAGTCATAACCAACGAAAGGAAACGACCCAAGAAAGTTCACTGTGGGGTGAGGAGGACGGAGGGTAAGCAAAACGCTTCCCGGCACCCTGACATATCAGGCTAACGCTGGCGCCGCCTCTTACCCCGGGCATGATCGGACCGGGCGCCGACGCCCGACCACTGCCAGAGAAGAGGCGGCGCCCGCCACTAAGTCTCCCTGGGACAGAAAATAAAACAGACCCTCCGCCTCGCCCGAAAGGTGGAATTGAACCACTCTGTCGCTAGACAGCTACAGGTTTGAAGCCTGCACCCCAGACCACTGAGGGTCATCCGGGCAACTGGGACCCTCCGAGGGAATCGTATATGAGACCAAAGAGCAGTACACCCCTCAGGCCACGGTGACCGGTGTTTTGCCGGAGGAATGCGCCCTCCGCCAGTCCCCGCCGGAAAGCCGCGCCGCTCGGTGCAGGGAGCTTGGCGTGGGGAGGGAAGCAGGAGCGCAGGCCCTGTTGCCCACCCAGAAGCGCCCGGGCGCTGTATGCAAATGTTAGAACCGGTGGTTGGCCGTGCCCAGAGAGAGGCGGGGCTGGAGGCGCTCCGCGGCGGGCGGCGGAGGGTGAGTCATGGCGCTTCCCAGAAGGAGTAGGGTCTATCAGCAACGCCGCTGCCCGCGTCCTGCCCTCCCCCGCCCCCCGCCCTTCCCGGATCTTCGAGGTCCCTTACAACATCGGGCAGCGCAGCTTGTGCAACGAGAGCCGCCTCCGCCCGGCCCCCGGGGTGATGCGCGCTCCCCTGTTGCGCTGGCGCGGGGCTGGCAGAATAGCAGGCGATGCTGGTCTGGCTTCTGCTGGCCTCCGGCCACTGCTGCCATCCTGACCCCTCGGTGTGCCCTTCTCCCACGCGAGCTCGCTTCCACTTGAGACAGCGGCCGAGGTGCAGGGCCACGCTTTCTTTCCCCGTCGGTGGGGCTGCCCGGTTAGTTAAGCGGGTGTAAATACGCCTGGCAGGGCTCAGCAGAACGGACAGACCACTGGCTCCTTTTGAGTGGTTGGGTTTTTTTTCGGTATGCAGTGGCTATTGCCAAATACTCTGGACGAAGACGTGAATCTCCCATGAGATACCTCACAGAACAATAATATCCTCTGGGAGGAAATTCCTCCCTGGCCCCCAGCTGAGGATCAACTTATGCCCTGAAGTATGAGGATTGAAAACACTTGCAATTTTATCCTAGCGAGTGTAACTATAGAGGCTATTTTCATAAATGTCTAAACCCTTGAAAAATTACTCACTTACTTGCCTCAAGAGGTTCCTCTGAAGTGGAGCCATTTCTGCAAATGCATGTGGCTTCCAGTGATTTTTAATTAGATGATTCTTTTTGGTGTAAGCAACAAATAAAACTGTAGGCCTCTTGCTCACCCCAGGGAAGTTGAGGCTCAAAACTTGTCATAAATGGAGCAGCACCAGGGTACAACTGGTATAGAACAGAACCAGGGCCACAGCTCAAGGCTGGAAGCAGTTTTGTGGATGTCAGCAAAACCAAAAATACATGGTGGGGCAGCACCATGCCCGCTCACACCCTGGAATACTGCTAGGCACAGCTTTGCCTTCAGCGTGTGGCTCCAAGTCATGATTTAACCCTATGGAGCTGAACCAGCTCTGGTATCATCTGGCTTGCCAGCTCTCCAGGATGGGCATGAGTGTATCTGAGGCCGTACTGTTCGTAGTGAATAGTTCTATTAGCAGCTTAAATGCAGTTTTTAGAGTACATTTTTAACTTCTACCCAAAAGCAGAGTCTTTATTAAAAGGAGCTGGCTGGAGATCTGATCCTGTGGCCTGCCAATGCCAGGCAGGAATTTTCCTTTCCTTCCTTGGTTTTTAGGAGTAGTAGTCCCCAGTACATTCCTCCCTTTACCCTGGTACTTATCCCAGTAGCAGGTGGCATAATCTAGCAAGTTTCTTTTGTGCATAAAAATGCACGGGGTGAGGAACAGGGGGCATGCGTGGGAGGAGGTGCAGGGAAATTAGTCATGGGGAGGAAGAGGGTAGCACAGGGATTTGAGGAAATCAGGTGGCCACAGCAATCCCTCAGGTTTCCAGCCAAGCCCATCCTGACTGCTGGGAGAAGCAAGTCAGCTCACAGATATGCTTGGGTCAGCCTAGCGGTATGTGACCTTGCTGACCAATTCAGGCTGAACAGGGATGCCTGCCAGGGGTCGGAGGAGACATTCATAGCTCCTGTACTCTATTTTCAAGGCTTGGCTGACTTCAACAACTCTTTCACTTTCTCTTTGCCTTCCTCTCTAGCAGCTAGGTTTTCTGGATCTCTTGCCCTGCAGCACTTCAGGGGAAGGCATCTCAGTGTAACAATGCTGCTTTCATCTTCCCTTTTGTGGCCTCTAGGATTTTAAAGCAGCGATGTCTCATGATCCATCTCCCTGTGCTTTCCAGAAAAAGACTATGCCGAGCACTTAAGTCCAAATCAAAAACAACAGATAGGCAAAATACTCCAGACAAGTAAACAAAGGATCTATTGGAAGGGACAGCTCCTAAGAATTCCCTTATTCTGCAGTAGGGATGTGAGGACTCGGCAGTTTCTAAAGACCAAGCAGTGGCAAAAGTTTGCACCTGAGAGGGCCAGCAGCAACTTAGGAAATTATACCGGACCTAGGAGTTGATGGGGAAGCAGTAACAAAGACGTTCTGAGAGTTTTCTTTTTCACCGGATGCTAGGTTTGTCTAGGTTCAGGTCTGCTTCTGGAGCGGAAGCTGTGCTAGCCACTGACTTCCCCAGCAGTGCTGAAAATAACATTTTCCAGGACCTCTGTGTGTCTGATTTGTAAAAGGCTTTGTCACCTCTGACCAGAAGGGACTGCAGATGAGCTGCTGTGGTTGACAGAGGTGCTGGTCTCCTGTGAGGAGACGCTGTAGAGGGCGGATGCCAATATGTGGCGCTTCTGGTGCCAGTTTCTCTCAGCTGCTGCTCAGTGTGCTTCTGAGAGTCTGCATGCTGATCAGAAATCAGTGGGTAGAGCTGGCTGGCAGCTGCAGATAATGGTCATCTTATGACTTATGATTAGATTTATAAGGCTACCAGAAAATGAATGTAGTGTGTAAATAAGTGAACAAACCTGTTGATTTGAAAGTCTCTTTAGCACCTGATTTCCCTTCAAATATTCTCTGTAAGCACTCAGCTTTGTCTTTAGACCAAGGGTCTTTGGAAATCTGACCATTAAAAGTATAGAACAAATGCAGTTTATCAGCTTAATGATGACAAATATCTCTCTCCTCACTAATGCTCTTAATTAAAGCATTTCTCAGTGTATTTGGACCTGATTCTCTACCTTATGCAGAGAACTACACTATGCCAAATGGGTGCAGAGCACTGCCAATTTAGGTTTGATTCCATGCCCATTCAAGCTAATAGAAATCCTCCCACAGAAATCAGTGGGATTTGTTTCAGACCCCAAAGTCAATGGGTAGTTCTGATTTGGCAGTATTTTATGCCTACACTGCACCAGTATACACAAACATGCAAGGTACAAAGCCTTGGAGAATTTGGAAGTAGCTTAGTAAGGAACTTGTGGGGCAGACTGTAGCCTAAGCTATTTAAGCAATTCACAGTGCCTAAGACTGTCCAGCAAGAAAGCCTTAAACCAAATCGGTCTGAACTTTTCCTGTTCATTTTTTACAGCACTCTTATCACTTAACAATGCACTCTTGGCTTTTTTAGGTTATTTTTTGAGTTTTGGTTGGTCGGTTGTTTTTTGTCCCAGGCTGACTGAACATGTAAGCTTCTTCAGTGCTTTGTTCGCGCTTCTTTTAACCACCAGAACCTGATTTGTGTCAGCAAATATAAGCCTAGATCCCTACTGTATTAACAAATAATTATTTGGTGTAAGGTGAGGCATGAGAAGGGCTGTTATTCTTAGCAGCAGCAATGAAATTTCGGCAGCTGATGACGTCAGTGCTAAATGTCAGTGTGAAACAGGCTGGAACAAATTAAGAGTGTGGTGTCGTCACTGTGAGAGCGATGCTGCCCTCCAGAGGGACTGTGGTTGGATGCTGCAGATGCTGTTCAGGAGATGGGGGGACAGAAGCTTGTGGGAGCTTCTCAGAAGCCTCCAAGAAAGCAACAACAATCATTTCAGTACCAGAAAGGTCAAAGAAGATGCTATTTGAACATCCCTACCGACCTCATAGCGTGATCTAACATCAAGGGAAGGGCCGTTGTTTACAAGCCTGATTCCAGGAACTAGTACAGAAAAAAAGAAAGAAGATAAAAAAGAAAAAGAAAAATCAAACAAATAAAATTGGCCATCTTTTAGTCACTTAGAAAGCTGGGCTAACTCCATCCCTGATGTCACTTCTGTGACTCAAATGAAAGAGAAATTTGGCCTGAGATGCCTTTTGTCATGATGTGCTGCTTAAAATAGGATGATGTGCTTGGAGTAGAGGTGATCCTGAAGCTTTTTATTGCTTAACTCTGCTACTGCATTCGAAGAATGCCTGCAGGCTATCTAGAAATGCTGAACTCAAGGTGCATGGTTCTTTAATCAGAATAGGGTGATATTCCAAATCCATTCATGCTTGTCCTCAAAGCCGCTGGTCTTGAGCATTTCTTAGTTGGTCTCAGGTTGTGTTGCTAGACTCAGCCCCTGGTGCAGGACATGGACGCTGTCTGAGAGGTGCTATTTTGGTCTCCTGGAATCTCAAGGTCTTGAGTCCTGCATTTTCTTAGTCTGGCAGATGAACTGCCTCATCTGCAGGGATTGTGGAGCTGTGGTATGGGCTGTTGTTGGGAGATGGTAGGGAGGATTTGGACCATCCTGCTTTCCTTCATGGAGACCTCCAGTATTTTGTACAAAGATGTGGGGAAAATTAAGATTCCCTGGGTCAGTGTTTCTAGAAAACTACTACTGGTAACAAAACTGCTCAGTTTTGTTTCACTCCTTTCTAGTGGCTGCAAGGATGGATGTGGTTACAGCAGAGAGAGGGAAACACATTGAGACATGTGCTTATCTATCAGTTCTACCAGCTGTTTCTGGCATGCAGCAACTGGCTGACCACAGTAAGGAAAGGGGGATGTGATCAGTTAGCAAAGGCTCTCCTTTCTCAGCAAGGACGATAAGGATTTTTGGCAAACCCATGGAGTTACGGGAATAGAGGAACTGGTGTGCTGAAGTCACTTCCTATCACTTGGGAGTCCCTGTGCTTGGAGCATTGTGTTCGCGTTGCCAGTAGGAATCTTGGTGGCTGCATTAGTTCAGACGAACCAGCGCAGGCACATCAAAGCTCACTCAGACAGCCTGCCATCACAGTCTTTTATCTGCGTGGAAGGGGAAGGATTCAGACTGGCTGCAAGCAGGGAGACTGATTCTTTATCACATCTTTACACCACCAAAACACCTTTCTGTGAAGATATTTGCAAAACCAGGCATGACTTAATCCAGAGAAGAGGCATATGCCAACAGAAACACTCTTTTGCCAACGCAAACTGCACTGCCACTAGAGGGGTGTTGGCAAATCCCACACTTGTCAGCGTGAGGTCTCTGCTTCACTGATTAGGTGCTGTATAGGCAGGCAGCACAGGAGGTTCCCAGCCGGTGAGATCACTCAGGTTTTTGCACCTCAGTGCTGAGGTGAGCCCCTGCTCCCTCATTTCAGCAGAAAGCAGTGGCCTCTTCAGCTGCACCTGTGTCAACAAAGAATTTGTATAAACTGGAGAAGAGCTCCTGAATGTGCAGGTGGTTGTTGTCACAGTTTGTAGATGGGAGAATTGTCCGCTGCAATGTATGTGGTCCACACAGGTCTTGATGATACCTTGGGAGTATCTGGTGTCTTTCCAGAGGTCTTGCTAGCCAGCTCAGAGAGGGCTTCTGCTGCAGCCCTGCATTTCAGCCAAACTGTGGTTAGGAGAATGTTAGGAGAGCAAAGCTTCCTTATCAGGAAGGATGGAGAGCCTGAACGAGGATGAGGCAGATCTGGTGCCAAAAAGCACTGTGTCACCCTGCTGTCAACATTTCAGGTCTAAAAATATGACTGGTAAAAGCAGGGAAAGCAAAAGGTTGAATGCTATCTACACTACATCCCATTTAGTCTAGTCTGGGGATACAGGAGTATCCCCACAGGAGGATCCCCACAGTAAAAGTCCACTGGAGTAAAAATAGACTTTCACTTTTTTTTAGATTTATTGGGTGAAGGTGAGTATGTGAAGCTGATCTCCAATACATATTTGCGACAGACACTTGCTGGAGACACAGTGACATTGTTCTAGATGTGTTTGTAAATATAGGTCATTATTTTCAAGATTTACTGCTGTAGGAGACCCAAGATGATCTGTGATTTCTGCAATCTCATCGGAGAGAGCAAATGAGTGATTCCATGTGGTAGAGACATACAGTCCATGATTCACAGCCCTGAGTCACAGCACTGGGACACTTCAGCATTCAGAAACACTAGTAGTGACAGAAATCAGGATGATGAGCAAGCAGCTGTTACTCATTCCCAGCTGGACACCGTAAGCATGTTTGTACCAGTCAGTGTGGCTCTGGCTCTTTGTCTCCTCTTGCAGACCTGCAGTCATCCGGATAGCGTGGTGGCATAGCTCACTTAACATTTGCCTCTGGGCAAGAGATGATCAAGTCTAGTCTCTGGCTTCCAGACTGTCCTGCTTGACTCTATTAGTTTCAGAACAGAGCTATCATGGCTGCTTTCCCTTTAGATTACTTCTCTGGAGATCAGCTCACATTGCAAACACGAATGCATTGATCATCACAAAAGGTTAGAAAGCACCTTTGTCCCTATTTACAGCTGGGGAGGCCAAAGCACTAAGCAGGTAGGTAAGTTGCTTTTAATGACAACAAAATTTGTAACAGAGCCAGGACAAAAACACAAGAGCCTTAACTTTAACCACTGAACCATATGCTCCATTGCATTCATCACTTCCTCATGAGGTGGCTGTTTGGATGAGAACTAGTGCCCAGGAAGTCACCCTGTTTGTTCTGTCTCAGCCTCTTAATGCCTGTGGAACTTTTTTATTGAATTCTTTTCATGGCCATCAGCTTTGGTACGGGAAATGATTCCAAGACACAAAGATTGGGTTATGTGTGTGCACGTGCATGTGTGGTTGGGAGAGGGGAAGAATAAAAAATCAATTTCCAGATGGTTGAGAGGATGCATAGCACTTTGCTATTGGCAAAAACAACCTCTTTGATTTTCGGGATGTGTCACAGAATTGCAGCTGGAAAAAAATAGGCAGAAGGGGAGGCAGTAGAGTAAAAAATAAGAAATACTAAAGAAAAATAACACACCTGATATTTTAAAATCTAAGTGCTTCATTTTTACTTTAATGGGGCGGGGGGGGGATGAGGGGAATGTGCTTGCTGAGGAGCATTTCTGTACAGTAGGTTTGAATATGCACCATCTCATTTTCTTGTTAGCTTCTTTGCTTTGCATTCCCAACTGTAGCCTCAGAGGAAGTTCAGTCCCTGGCAAGCTCCAGCTCCAGACAGGAAACATTCTGAGGAATTTCTTCCATACAGGTACTATATTTGCTTGGAGGGGTAACCCGGTGGAGAATATTTACCATGGTTGGATTTCACTAGCATGTTGTTATACACGTTGATGGAGTTGCTGGGAGTAATCTCTGCAGCCACCAGCATGCCATGTGTAAATAAATTGTGCTGCTCTGCCTGTAGGAAGATTTGCATCAGATCTGGGACAGCAGATTCTCCTTCCTCTGACAGCAGCACAGCCTGATGTATGTCAAAGATATTTGCTGATGTCAGAAAGTATCAGAATCAGGCCTGTGCAGCGGGTTTTTATCACACGACAAACTCGGCCATATGCTGTTTGCATGGACAAGTATTTGCAAACAGGTATTTTGACAGGAAGAGTGACTGTGAGAGGGTTCAGCTTTATCCTGTGTGTGCAGGTACAGGAAGGTCTTTGCACTTGCCTTTGCTCTCAGGGAATCAAACACTGAGAGGAGTGAGCTGTAGCAGCACCTTTCAGACAAGTGGGAGGTACTGAGCATGACCAACTGAGATGCAAGCTTCCTACACCCCTTGAGTCTTGCTGGGGACACTTTCCCACCTTTCTCTGCAACTTCAGAGCAGGCCTGTTCTGCTTATTAGTCAAGAAGAGCTTGCAGCAGTCTAAAAAACAAGCAGCACACCTCCCTTGGCTGCTTGGCTATGTAACATCAGCGTCATCAGTGAACAGTGATGCAGAGAGATTGAATATTTTTTGAAGCACCCAAGAGAAGTATCTTTTCCTTACCAAAACACGTGAGTGCCTGTCAGTCTTCAATGCAGTTCTCAGGATACAAGGTGTGTAGAGAAAAAGAGTGATCAGTCTGAATCACTGTCTCCCAAGAGAAAAGTGAGGGATTAAGTATATGGCTGGGAACAATCCTGCGCTGGCAAGGAAACGGACTGCATGACCCATCTTAGAGATCTATGATTCATTGCAAACACAGAGAACAAAAATGTGTAGTAACATGCAGTGGTACCTTGCCTGCTATTACAGTGCAGCCTCCAGCCACAGACAACCTGACCACATTTACAGGTGTGCTCTTGGAACAGGCTTTTTGTGTGGGGAGCTGTGAGAGACAGTAGAATGCCTTCAAAGCCTTAAAGATCTCTGTGCTGTCCTGCCATGCCATGGAAATGTAACTGTGTGTGCAGTGCAAAAGCAGGGGTTTAGTTTCTAATTTTTTTTCATTGTTTCTGGGGCAGGAAGCACAAGTGCAGATCCTCTCACTGAAGGCTGTGGTGGGAAGAAAAGATTCACCGACTCCCCTGCAGTGTTAGTGAAAATGCAGCTTTGGCCTTTAGTGCCCTTTGTTACATAAACACAAGTACCATAGACATATTAATCACCCTGCCATTGAGGGAGGAACAGAGCAGCAACCTCAATGCCACCCACTCCCCATTCTCACTCCCATTTGATGTTGCTATTTTAGGCCACACATTATTTCCTGCTGTGATTTTATTTTTTTAACCCAGCTTCTAATTCTGGCTCTGAGGTAAGCTGTGACATACGTATCCCTCCTCTCCCCCTCCCTGCCTTCCTCCTCCCTCTGCACCCACGTCCTCTTGATCGCTGTCTTTTAGAAATTTTTTCTCTGTGTCTCATAAACAGCCAGGTCCCAGAGGTTAGTTACTGACTGCTTGGGGAAAAAAAAAAAGGAAAAAATGGGCTGATCTTCCTGGGTTTGGACTTAGGTGCAGACAGTACTGGGGCAATGGTTTATGGGGCAGACTGCTTTAAAAGTCCTCTTTCCCTGCTCCCTCCTCCTCAGAGAGGTTTGTGTTGTAGAGAGGATGTTTTGGCTGTGAATGAAGGCTGCTGCTCATCAGCTAATGATGCACCATGGCTGGTGTTCTCATCTGCTGAGAAGGGTGTTACACCAGTGGCACATGCTTTGTGGCATAGAGGAGACAGGACGGAGCACAACTGCTTTACAAGGGATCTCTCTCCTGACTCTGCTTCTGTGTAAAGGCAATCATGAGATTTCTAGCCCCTAAGTAGTTTCCCCCCCAGGCAACTGCCTTACCCTGCCTGTGCCAGAGAACAGCTTGACTGCGTGGTTCTGTCTTCTGTGGCTTTCAGCTGCATCTGGGTCAACCCTGAGGAAAGCTGTAGCCATGTCAGTCTAGGGCAGAAGAATGGTGCTTGCAGTTCCAGGAGGGACCCAGTGCACCAGGCAGTGGTGGCCCTTTCCGTGAATGAATGGGCGGCCGAGCATGGATAAGAACTCTGCCAAGGTAAATTTGAGTCCTAGGAGGAAATCCGAGGCCTGCTTCTGCACCACAATTGAGGAACATTACAGGTTTATCCTCTTGCACACCCACTCGTCCCTTCCCTCTCTGCTAAGCAGCCCATCCTGAAAATCTTCTTTGCCTGCTGCTGCAGATGCATCTCTGCTAGCAAGAGCATGCAGTTTGGGTGGTGGCAGGCTGCTGTCAGAACCCTGGGCCTTGCTTCTACATCCAAGGAAACCGCAGTCTGAGCTGCCCTCATCCAACCCTGGTGTATGTATTTCACACAAGCAATCTCACACCTTTCCCTTCCTGTGAGTTACTTTCAGAGATGCTGCACGTGGCTCTGGTCTGCCCGATACGAGCAATAGCTGTAGGAAATCCCCGGCTAGGCATCCGCATGTGCTTCGTCCTGCCCTTTCCCAGACGGTGATTCCAGTTTTGCCCTTCCTGTAGTTTCCAGAGAGAGGGCAAAGCAGAGAGAGCAAGAGCGAAAAGCCCTCTGCCAAGTGGTTTAATGTTAGTCACAGCTGCTGGATGTCTGTGCAGTGCTCTCAGCAGGACCGTTACTTTATTTTCACAGCTCAGTTTCCATGCAGGTCCCCAGAGAAGGCTAAGGAGTCACACCCCTGCCCAACAACACGCTAGATGCTAGCTTTGCACATTTGCACGCTTTGCCGTTTGTTTTGAAGCAGTGAGAAGAGCGCACAGAGCTGGGCGTCTGTCCTATCACAGGCCAAACCACAGCCCTCAAATCCTTGCCTACAAAGAGCTCGCAGCTGAATGGAGCAAGCTAATTTCCAGTGGAAGACAGGGAGGGGAAAGAGCTAGGCTCACGAATTGGAGTGATCACACCAGAATAAAATGACTGTTTTCCCAGCATACTTTGTCCCTATGGGCAGCTATTTTAAAAGTTATTGCAGAATAGCTTGTCCCACAACAGCAACGCTAGAGAATGTCCCCCTTGAGACAAGACCTCAGAAAGGAGTTGAGTAAGTTGGCTTCACAGAAAATCACCCTGCTGTCAAGGGTTACACCCAGCAGTGTGCAGCAGGAGCCACCCAGCAGCTGACAGACTTTTGATGTGCTAGGCATCATGTACTGGATGAGGACAGGTCTCCAAGGACTAACAGCCACTACTGCCATCCTCTCTGGCACTTTGGGGGGTAGTCCGTGTGAAGTCACTGACTGGGCTTGAGGGCTCAGGGAAGAAGTAAGTTTCAGGTGATGCTGGGTGTTGCCTGCTTGCTGGGACCATCCACTAGAGTCCAATGCTGATATCAGTTCTGATGATCACTGGAACAATAGGAATACCAGGAAGGAGCCTGTGATTTACAGATAAAATGGCTGTGGGGTAGGGGTAGCTTAGGGGCACTGGTGCAATAGGGCCATATGTGTCCTGGCATGCAAGGTATGTGATAAATAACCCATTTTCAAGTTTGGTCAGGCTGAGTATCGCAAAATCAACAAAAAGTTTAAAAGTCCATTCAATCCTGAATACCCACAGTGCAGCATCCAGGAGTGACACAAGATGGCAGAGATTTCATGGCTATGGAGATGCTGATACCATCCATGCAACCTCAAAGTCTTTCCTTGCAGAGCTGTCCTTTATTATCAGTCTTCCTGTATGCCGCTTGGCATGGTAGCAACCAGAGAAGTCCAGCTCATGCAAGGTAGAAACAGCAAAAGCCCTGACTGCCTGGAGAGTGTCCTTGCTGCGGGCCTGCCATTGTTCCGTGTTCTGGCAGCTCAGCCGTGGCTCATCTAGGTCAAAAGAGGCAGCTCCGGAAGACATTCCCTGCAAGACTCAATGAGCTCCTCCCAGGGCTCTTCAGCTGGGCTTGCTCCTTTTTCTCATTCCACACACACTTTAGAAGACCGTGTTTGTAAACACCGACTGGCTGCCCCCAGGACACTGGGCGGAAGGCCAGGGTAAGAGAGGCAGACAGTTTTAAGAGGCTGTGGCTCCCATCACAGGAGAGGACACACCTTGCAGTTAATAGCCGTGGTGGGTGGTGGCAGGAGTCACCTACGGTACCAGCAGGTCTCAGCACTATTTCATGGCTCCCTGAGGCTGAGCTTGGGTTTTACTGAAATGACTTCTTCACATGCCAAGGTAAATGCTGCTCTGTCAGAATCAGCAGGGACTTAGGCTGCCTTGCCTCAAATGTATGTACAAGATTGTGCCCTGTGATGACAAACACCACAGTGGACATGTGTTTGCCTTTGACATGGTGCAGGTTAAGTACTCTGTTCAGTATCTCCTTCCTATAGATTACTGCAGAGAGGTAGACCATATATGTGGACTTGGACACATCCATCTTACTGGGAAGGCAAGGGCCTGCTGTGGCATAGCACCTGGTCAGTGAATACAAGCCCAACGACCAACAGTCTGAGGTGATGTTGAAGAGGGTCTGCCTAAGCTGGCGAGGCTCCTTTTGCCTTAGTTCTTTTGAAGGGGGTATAACAAGTGCCATTGTTTGTCATTGTAACATTGTGAAGCACTGACAAGGCTCTGCAATTGAGGGAAGGCTAGAGCTGATGAAACACAGAGCTCTCTCCACTTCTCTCCACCAGCTGCAGCACTTGATGGGGGAGGCCAGGAGGGATCTTCACCCAAAAGAGATCTTCACAAGTTTGAACCTGCCCATGTGTCCAGAACTGCTCTTGTCCACACACTTTACCAGCAGGCACTTTCATGCATAGATACAGGTGGATCTGCACAGCTCCCAGAAAGGTGAGAACCAGGTCCTGCAAAGCAGGGAGCATTAGCAGCCTGAACATACGTGGGTATCTAGTACAGAGGTACAGCTGAGAAGCAGCCAGTAGTCCAGACTGGCTGTGCATTGGCTGTAGGGTTGGCCTGCCTGTACCTGAGCTCACACCCCACTGAGCAAATGCAACCCCTATGCCCTGCATCCAGAAGGCCCAGAGCTGGGGTGGCTCTTGCTTCCCCCCCAGTGAGCAACTCTGCACTGGACTCTCGTGGCTTCACAGTGCGTGGGTCAGGCATTACACCTGTGCAAAGCTCTTCACTGTTCCTATGGAAGCAGTGTGGGACATCAGGCCTGGCTGATGGGGTTGAGAGAGGAAGAGAAAAGCCAGTGGCTCCTTTAAGGGAGGAAGCCAACAGCACTACAGGGAAGGAGTTCTGGAAGCTGTGTTTTTCTCTCAGTGCCTCAGGGGCTGGTTACTAAATTTGGTTACTGGGCTTAAATAATGCAGCATGGCAGAGCCCAGTGGGTTTGAACATTGTCATATCCACATAATCCTCTCCTAGGTGGCTGAGATCTCTTGTTCTCTGCCTCTGCTATCTGCACAGGAGCTCGAATGTGATGTGAAACATCATCTTAAATAATTATAACCAGCAGAGAAGAGCCAAAGCTGCAAAGTCCCATCTATTTCCACTGTGCTCTATCTATGTAATTTGCAAGGTGCCAATCACCAAAGCATCCAAGCACTGTCTAATCAGGATCCGAATTCCCCTGGTGCTCATGGAGGCTTCAGTCTGAGCCTATCTCTAATTAGCAAGCACAGGGACAGGGCTGCACACTGTGAACCCAGAAGCCTCCTGTTGCTTTGTGACCGGAAGCCCATTTGGGTTAGAGAAGTCAGGTTATCACAGTCACTCCTGGTGCAGGAAGCATTAAATCCTCTTTCTGTTATTCCAAGGAAGGCAGGGCAGGTTTACCAAGGGTGTACAGGGAGCCGCTGTCCCCTTGCCAGCATGTTGTCTACCTTTGAGGTCACGCAGTGCTAGAAGCAGGGGCAGATCTCTACAGCCTGCACAGTCTGTATCAAGGCTGCATCCAGCTCTGGGGCAAGAAAAGAAAAGGCTCTCTGCTACCTCCCACTGCAGATCCAAGCCTCCCCATGCAGAGACAAGAGAGAAGCACAAGATGGGAGCCAGTGACTTGTTTCTGCACCACACAGGAGAAGAAAGGCAATTATGTACCTAACTTCTCTCTCAACTGACCTGCCCCACGCTTTCTGCAGACTTTGTGAAATAGATTGAAACCTGCGAGATGACCGCTCACAGCTAACAGAGCGAGTGTTAGCAGCAGTAAAAGGACTTGCTGTACTGAACGTATTCATCTGGAGGGAAATCAGATGAAACCTTTCCTTCATTACCAGGGAAACAGTATTTGTTTCTAGTGAGAACCTGCCATGTACAGGCAATGCCGTAGCAGTGCAATTACTTTGCATCCTTCGGGCTGTACTTAGGAGAAGGGTCTCTAACAGCCTCTGCCCGCAGTGACCCTGATTTTACATGACACTTGACAGCAGGTTTTCATGGCAGAAGATACTCAGCAGTTACTGGGACACAGCCTTTCCAAATCCCAAGTTGTAAGAATCACAGCTGGTCCTTACAGAAGTGCAGGTCCTCCCCACCCTCCCCCATCAATCAGCTCTATCCTCCTTCCCCCTCAACTGCTGGAGTACTTTTAGTGACATTGAATACATACATGTTAAATATTTCTCCACTGGTGACATGTCAGAAATTAAAATGGCATTAGCTGTATGCCTGCAGCAAAGCCAGCTTCATTTAGAGTGCTTGCACATGGCTGCCCAGGAAGCTATGAACAGTGGTACTAGCATTGTTTTTCCTTCAATCCATTCAGACTCCCTGCACACCCTTTCTGCTTTTCTTCCCCCAGAAACACTAATGCCACCTCCTTCAGCTGTTTACTCATCAACTATCCCCAAGCCTCCCAAACATTTTACCCAGGGAGAGTCCAGGTTAGAGTTTCGTCCTCTCCAGTCAGGTTAGGCATGTCCTCTCCAGACATAATGTCAGAGATTTCTCAAGCCCCACTGTAAAAAGCCATTGGAATATTTTTGTCCCTTGTTAAAGCCACTCTATAGCAACCCCAAAATAGCTTCCATAGCTAGAACCTGGCAGGTAGGAATTTAAGTATTTCTGTAACTAGAGTTTCCATCCATAGCCACAACTGCTGCCTTCTTCCATGTGATCTCCACTGTTCCACAGTTAGCTCCTTAGCTAAACTTCAACTCTGACTGTACACCATGGCTACTCTGGCAATCACCCCACTCCTGTATTTCAAACTTTCTCCCTAGATTTCTTGCCCGTCCCCACTGCCTCTATTGCTTCAACTTCCCCTGCCTTATGTTTCCCCTTGCCCTTCTCCTGATTACCACCTTATCCCTTTCTTCTTTTCAATCTACCCAGTCTCCTTTTCTACTGCCTCCCAGCTGAATCCATCCTCTTCAGTCACAGATGGACATCTCTGCTGTCTCTGGTGGTTTGGGCAAATAGCATGCATCCTCTCCGTTTTGCCCAAGGCAAGCTTGCTCTCATTTGATGCTACACCTTCAGGTACCTGGTACAATTCGGCTTGACATTGACAGCTTGAGGAGAAGTCTGCACAGAGCTCACAGCTTGTGTGGCTTAATGGCTGCTCAGAAACTCTGCCACAAAGGACCAGTGGATAATGGAAGAAGTGAAGCTCGAGGTGAAAGACACTGAAGTGCTACAGCTCAAAATATTTATAGCCGTGAATCGCAGGGTGACTGATTGCACAGGTTAGGGAAAAGCTGCCATTAAGGAAGAGAGAAATTGCAAAACAAACATGCCCTTTGGATATTTAGTAGTACACCCATAAGATTAACATTGATTATATCTCCCTATGAAGAAGGAAGATACTGCTCTGCTTTAATTAACTAGGTGGGTTCTCAATCCTCAGTTGCCTCTCTGCAAGTATCAGGTGAAACATCAGGGCTGGTGTTCCCAGTGGCATGAAGTTAGGCTCTTCTGGTTAGCAGGCTAATCTCAAGGCCTTGCTCTTCAAAGGTATTTAAGTTTCGGGCAGATGATGTTATTTAGATGCTTAAAGCTTTTAAGGCTCTCAGCCTTGGGAGCTAGAAGGGTGTCTATGAAACTCCAGATTGCCTGCTTCAAGTCTAGTCTATGTTACTATTCGGTTTCTGCATGATACCAAACCTGTCTCTGAGACTAGGTCATTCTGCTGTTGCCTCTTGTACTTTCTTTTTGTCCCTTGTTCCTGAAAAGATGGGGTAATAGCCAGTGTTAGACTCCTGACAATGGCTTTGACTGACCTGTGTGGATCTCAGGTTGTTTTGCAGCTATTAATTCATTCAGACAGGCCAGCTTGCTGCTTGATGGGTGTTTTGTTTCACTCAGGGGCTGGAAAGGGAGAGGACAAGGAGAATTGGTACATTTCCCAGACTTGCACAATAGCAGTGTTGGAATTCGGCTACGTGCAATTTCAGTTACTCCGAGTTGCAAGCATTAAATGCTAGGCTGCCTACTTTTTATTGTAGTCATGGAAAGAATTGGAGAGAGCAAACTGGCTGTTGTGGTTTGGATGTGATGGAGACGCTGCCAGATTGTAGCAGTTTGGTGACCTTTTTATAATAGTTCAAATTTTCCCAACATTTGGCAGTAAGTAGGGGTTGTTGTGCACAGGTAAGGACATCTGTTTCATGATGCAAGAAGTCAATGGAGACAGGATCAGGAAGGAGAGATTGAGGAGATTGCTTCCTCTGCCATCCTTCTGCTTAATTACCTGCCTAACGAATGACACTGAACTCCAGGCCAAAGGCTTCCCAGAGGGATATGGAGATATCTTCATAATGGAATAGACTCCTTCTCCGGACTCCCAACTGGTCCTTTATTAACGACAGGATCCTACCCTCTCTCCCATTTCAGCACCTTTAATGTCTCTGGAGTCAAGCCAAGCTCTTCAGATCTAGGAAACTGAAGGCACCAAGTTTCCCTAGTGAATCTTTGAGGCAGGAGAAACAGCAACTCTGATACTTACACTCTTCCCATCATTTTACACCAAAAGCATTCTGCCATCAACGTGGTGATCCAAGCTTGTGGGGAAACCAGGCTGGTGTCTTTTCTGTCTTGTGCAGAGATTCTTCAAGCAAGATGGGGCCGGATCACACCTTAACTACCTGTAACCATCAAACAGCCTGAAGTGCTGTCAGCACTGCTCACCTTTCATGGGTTATTGTCCCTTCCCCCATCCATTCAGAGTGTGGTGTCCAGGGGCTGCCACTAGTCCAGTTCTCCATAGCTAGCAAATATAGAATAAGAATCATAGAATCATTTTGGTTGGAAAAGACCTCTAAGACCATTGAGTCCAACAATTGACCTAATACCACCATGACCACTGAACAATGTCCCAGAATGCCATGTCTACACATTTTGAACACCTCCAGGGACAGTGACTCCATCACCACCCCAGGCAGCCTGTTTCAATGCCCCATCACTCTTTCAGTAAAGAATTTTTTTCCTGATATCAAATCTAAACCTCCTCTGTCACAACTTGACTCAAATTCCTCTCATTCTATCACTTGATACTAAGGGGAAGAGACCAAATTCCACTTCACTACAGTGTCCTTTCAGGTAGTTGTAGAGAGCAATGAGGCCTCCCCTCAGCCTCCTCCTTTCCAGACCAAATCTCAGTTCTCTCAGCCACTCCTCATAAGACTTGTTGTCTAGACCCTTCATTAGCTTTGTTGTCCTCTGGACACACTCCAGCACCTCAATGTCCTCCTTGTAATGAGGGCTCCAGAAGGCACACAGCATTCAAAGTGCAGCCTCACCAGTGCTGATCACCTTGCTAGTCCTGCTGGCCATGTTATGCTTGATACAGGCCAACATACTGTTGGTCTTCTTGGCCATGTGAGCACACTGCTACCTCATGCTCAGCCAGCTCCTCAAACTCCTCAGCCAGCTGTCAAACAGCACCTCCAGGTCCTTTCCTGCTGGGTAACTTTCCAGCCACTCTGGCCCAAGCCTGCAGCTTTGCGTGGCGTTGTTGTGACCCAAGTTCAGGACCCAGCACTTGGCCTTGTTAAACCTCATACAACTGACCTCAGTCCATTAATCCAGGTTGTCTAGATCCATCTGCAGAGCCTTCTTACTTTTGAGCAGAGCAACACTCCCACCCAATTTGGTGAAATCTAGTGTCATAGTGGAGAAAAGGGCAACCACAGAGGCTGCTTTTATACTGTGAGGCCATCTCAGACAAGGAAGAGTCCTGAGGTTGCAGCAGTGCACAGCTGATGTTGAAACTGCAGCAAATGTTTTAAATAGATAATAAGCATGTCTGTGAGGATGACTTCTTGTTGAAGAGTTTCTGACGGGCAGGGGCTTTGAATCCACCTACATCATGCTCAGGTTTTGCTGGGCTGTGTGCATATTCTATGCTACTGGGATGCAGAGGAAGAGTCTGAATTGTAAGTAGAGATCTGAATGTTTTAAAAGCCATTAAAAAACATATCAGGGTATTCTCATGTGTTATGTCTTTGCTCAAATTATGGAGAGAAGGGAGATTTCCTACCTGCCTTTCCAGTTTTGCACTACAATACCATACAAAGTTGGCTTGCTGTGCACTCATTCTTCTGAAGATACAATGCAGCTATCCAGCATTGCTTAATGGTTCTCATGCTTTAGGTCAGTGGCATTCTACTGGGCAAAGAGGCATCTCAGACATGACTAAAACCCTGTGGCTTTTGTCCTAATAATGGCCAAACCAAGAAACTGTTTAGTATGTTGCACCAGGATTTTGTACCTTGGTAGGTCTGGTGAGGCAGGCAATGGTAAGGTGTGTATGTAGTGGATACTGTCTTTTGCTGTTTCTATGGGGAGAAGAAAGCAGCACTTATCTTAAGGGTTCAGGTAAGGCTGCTGGGAAAGCCATCATGGTGGGGAAGACTGTAGTTCACTGAGGAACAAGTAATAAAGGGAGCTGGCATGATCAGAAGTGCCTAAAGCCTTTTCTTTACATAGGGAAAGCACTCAGTGCCTTGCTCCCTGGGGAAGAGCTCTAAAAGAGTCGTTAGTCTGGCTGGTCCCTGCCCTTTAATCTGAATGTGCTCAAATGGGCCAGGGGCTTTATTTTTGTGTTATGCCATTGTCTACCTCCCACTCACCTGTGCTTTCCTCTCAGATGCCTGTGGCTGCTTTTGATGCTTCTCTCCCCCGTTTTGGCCTCTTTGTTGGGCAAACTCTGTGGTTTGCTGTCTTTTCTTGCACCTTTTGCTACATCTTATCTTCGATGGTACAAGAAGGCTTCTGGTTGTTTTTTTGTTTTTGTTTGTTTGGTTTGGGTTTTTTTGTTTTGTTTTGCTTTATTTTGTTTTGCATATCACTCTCTGAAGGCTTGTGTCTGATGTGCTAAGACAATAACACAAGTCCTCCGAGTTCTACTCAGCAGCGAATTAGATACTTACCAGGGAATGTTCAGCAAGCAAAGGCAAGGTACAATGTAAAGGGAGGCTGTTCATTCCTTATATTTGTCAGTATCCTAAAGACAAAAATTTTTGCTACTTCCTTCATGATAAAGCTATCAGCCATATTTACTTTGCTTCTTATGTGAAATGATTTATCTGGCAAGTTCCAAGAACCTGGTCAGTGTTATTTATATAAATAAACTGACATCACTCCTGTGCAATAGACAATTATCTCAATTTTGCAATTTGGGGAGACAAAGCATTTAACAGTGAATTGGCTTTTTGCAGAAATACAGAATAACCTGGCCTTAAGAAAACATCGTAGTCCTGCCTTCATTGCCTTTGTTAATGGAGTCTTCTCCACCTCTAGGTAATCAGCACTCTGATTTTTCTTCAGGTCACAATCATACAAAGATCCAATGTCACTAAACATATAATTAAAGTGTCTCTCTGCATAGTGGCCTTCATCATAATGCTTCGGTCACTGCACAGGTACGCGGGATGCTGCTATATTGAAAATTGTGAGGCTCGGAGAGACTAAGAAATGTGACCAAGAATTTGGAAAATGAAAGCTCACCCTGTAATACAGAAACTTTGATTCTTATGGACTTGTTCTGAGTTTTAGACAGCATTGTTTCCCTAGGGTTTTGGGGGTTATTTTTTGGTTGGTGTGTCATCATCCCCTCCCCAATTTCCTACGGTTTGAGAGAGGAGGAGACACTCAAGGCAATCTGCACACCTGCTGACTGCTCACCACAAAATGCTGGGGGGTCAGCAACTGGAGTAGCTTTCACATGGACCAGGTTGGCCAGCATAGCTGTGTCCCAGAGTTTGCCAAACGTTCCCTCCCATTCTTTCTCCCCTCTCTAGGAGCTCATGCTGTCCAAATAAGCTATCCACCCATTTCAAGTAAGGGAGAAGAACCAGTTGCAAGCAGCAACATCAAGAATTACTGTGATTGTCTTGAGAGCCTTTCCTGGAAAAGTCCCTTTCTGCCATAGGTGGCCCGAAGACACTGCTGCATCAAGACTGTAGTGTTTCCAGTAACTCAGCAGGATTTTGTGGGGGGAGGAAGGGGAAGGAACTCAGTGAGCCATGACAATGGGAAAATCTTGGCAGGGATTTGGGCATGAAGTCTTGGAACTGACCTCAATGTCCCAACTGCTACAAGAAGGGATTGCACTAAAGTAAAGAAGGCTCAGAAAAGGGTGCGTGAAGGCAACCAACCATAAACCCAAACCCTGAGGTGAAGCTAGAAGGCTGGCAAAGCCGCACTCCTCTAGGTTCAATGCCACCACCCTACTGTTATGACAGGAAACATGGAGATACTCCTTCCCCAACAAACTCAATGGAGACTGAGGTGTTTTAGGTCGAGCAGAGGTTTCCCATCGCGGGGGGGGGGGAGCTGTTTGGAGGTGACATGCAATGCTGAGCGGCTCAAGAGCCCTCTGCGGACACATGGGTGACACCGGGCAGCTGCCTCTGCCTCAGGCTGCCTCTGGGCACAGCCCCATTCCTCGTCGCGCAGAGGCGCGCCAGGCTGACGCCGCGTCGCCGCGCCTCCGGGAGAGTCGGCTGCGCCCTGAGGCGGCTGAGGAGCGCCCGGCGGGAAGCTGCGGGCCCTGCAGCGGGCGGGGGCCGCGGCGGGCAGCAAAGCCGCGCCCCGCCGGACGCCAGGGCCCTTGAGCACCTCACCCACCGCGCGCCTCTGCTGCCCCCTGCCGGGCGCGGGCCGCCGCTGCCTCGGAGCCCCGCTACTGGGAAGGACCCGCCGGGGAGCCATCGGCCCAAAGGCCCCGAGGGTTGGGTTTTGTTTCGTTTGTGGTGGGGGGGGTGATTTTTTGTTTGTTTGTTTTGTTTTGTTTTGTTTTGTTTTCCTCCTCGAGTTAAAATATCTTCTTGTCTGGGTTAGGGGATGAGCAAGGTCTTCCTCGACGGCTGTCGGCAGAAAACTCCCGTCAGGGCAGGCTGCACTCTCCTTCCAGGCACCTTGGCTCTCTCAGCCCTCACGGGACATGGCTTGGCTTGAACCCCCTCAGCGGAAGGGGTTTGCAGGTGCTTTCAGTTACAGAGTGCCTTGCCTGATGATGCATGTGTATGACTCTATCCCTGCAGCAGTTCCTGCAGTGCTATCTATCTAGGAGTGGGTCATTTCCTTTTGACTCAGCGGCATCAGTCACAGAGTATATTGCTCTGGCTTTTGGCTCAGGTCTTCAGCTCTGAAGACATCTCTCCTGCTCACACATGGGTGCCCTGGAGACAAGCCTTGGTGCTAAGCTCTAGCTTCCCTGGTAGCAATTAGATATCCACTGTCGATTTAAAGGGATCAGCATGGCTTGTGGGCCGGGCAAGTCAGCTTCAGGGTCCTGCTGAACAGGCTTTCTAAGCTGGGACTGCCCTGCTACCATGGGAAATCTGCTGCACAGAGAAAGAGGTGTCTGAGTGTCCCAGTGTTGAACACCATGCAGAGTCAGGTCTTAAGAAAGCAAATTTTAGCTTATGGTGATTCAGATACCTCTGGTACAGTGAAACATAACCAGATATTGTCTTGACTGTTTAGAGCCTGTGCCCTGCTACCTAGGATGTGCACAATATTTTATACAAACAAGTACATTCTATATATTTATATGGATAAGTTTATAGGAATAAAAGCTTTTCCTTGCCTTGCCTTGCCTTGCCTTGCTTTTCCTTGCCTTCCCTTTCCTTTCCTCTCCTCTCCTTTCCTTCCCTTTCCCTTTCCTTTCCTTTTTTCCATTAACATGACATTTTGATTTTGTATCTCAGGCTCTTTGCTGTAAAAGTCAAGAGCAGCTTGAGCAAGATCAGCTCTGTCTTCATGACTTAAGACCATCGTATCATCATGACTGGATGGCCAGAGTGCTATCCAATCCATGGATAAACAGGAGCAGTTTGAAGGCTAAGCCTGCAAATATATGTATATTATACCTTCCCATAACTTTTCTGGAGTAGTTTTAAAGAAAATCAGCTATTAATGCAACACAAAATCAAAGTATGCTTTTAATTTGGGACACACTCAAAGTGTGCTACAGGAACGGTCTCACTATTTCTATGCCACTCCCGTCACCTCTGTGGTCCTCTGCAAAATGACTCACTGGTATGCAAAATAATAGTATGTGACTGATGTCAAGCAGACAGGACTGGGCAACAGCTTCCAGCTCTGAAGAGCTGAAGTCTGTGAGGAGCAGGTAGAGCTAGTGGTTCAGGCTCTCTTCCAGCAAGGCGAACATTAGAACTTCACTTAAACTCTCACTGGAATTCCTAAAACTTCCTAAAAATGCATAATAGTGTGTTAAAAAACGGGGATGTGTGTGAAAAGTTCCATCTTCGATGGAGTAAAAATTTCTAGGAAAATACAATGTGCCTAGAATGAAAAAAAATTACTAAACTGTCTTGCTAATTCTACCAACTCAATACAAAGTTACCTATCAGAAACAAAAAAGCTGCATACCAGAGTACTTTCTACTGCACATGCAGCTGAACCGGGAACAGCCCTGAAGCTCTTCCCTCAAACAGACAGCTTTGCTTCTCAGAATGCCTCTATCCAAACAGCTCAGCCAGCTCAAAAGCTACCAGCAGCTCAAAGAACCGGAGAGCCCTAAGCCCAGGAATGCCCAGGAACAGAACGAGTTCCCTGACCAGAGATTCAAATATCCCAAACCTCACCCATTGCCCTTCCCACAGTCCCCTGGGAAAGGGGCAGGGATAACCAACAGCAAGTATGATTCACACTGGAGAAACAGCAGCAAGACCTGAATGAGACCTAAACACACCAATCGCCAGCCGCTGAGGGGACCAGCTCCAGTGCAGGTCATCCTGCAGTGGGCAAGGGAACTGTGGTGAAAAGGCTCCATAAAGAGCTCTGTTGGCAGCTTTTCAAAGCCAGGAAAGCAGCTTGCCTGTGCTAGAGGCCAGCAACTTGTGGGTGGCTGCTGAGGTAGTGTGGGCTGAGCCAGCATCATCTGTGGCAGAGGTGCCAATGAGCGAGACAGCTGTCACTTGCTGGAATCACCCCTGGCATAAAAGATGCACTTCAGGAGCTGAGCAAACAAGCAGCGAGTGGGTGTCACCCAGGGCATCATCTGGGAGCACCATGTCAGGGTGGGCTCCCTGGGTGGGTGAAGAGACTGGACAAACAAGGCACAGTAGTTTGCATGTGGGGGTGCTGAAAGCCTGACAACTCAACATGGTGACCATTTGGCAGAAGACCACGAAGTCCCTGGGCTCTGCACCTAGCAGCTTCCCAGACAGAGCTCTCCTGGGAACACACTGCCACCCCAGGCATCAGGCTGCAAGGTATACCTGGTTCTTAGGCTGGTGTTAGATGGAAGCAGTGAGCATGCCTGTGGGAGGTGTGCCCAGGCACAAGGGCTTCCCTACACATAGTGGTGGAGCTCTGGGAGGGCATAAGCAGAACTTTTAGAGTGTGAGAAAGGGATTCATCACTGGAATTGCACCCTGCCCACTCTGAAACAAACCCATCAGGCAGATAGAGCTCCAGATACAGAGGACTCCTCATCATCTATCTGTATGGCTTAACATGGTGCTTTAGAGGACAAGGGGCAACAGTGACAAGTTCCTGACCAATGCAACAAGCATGTGTCTCCTTAGTAATCCCCCCATCCTGCCAGGTACCCTTGCAAAACAGGTATGGGGTCCTACAGGAGGAACCAACTAATAACAAGGAAGATGGTTCACCCAGGCCAAAAGTGCCACCAGGCTAAGTCATCCTAGACTACACATCGAAATGGATTCTTGGCAGAAAAACAGGCAATTCCCTCCTGAGGGGTGTAGAGGGCCCAGTGTGCAATCCAGACCTGCTATATAGAGAAGTCTACTACCTCCCTGGGGCTTAGGTGAAGGATGTGACAAGAAAACTTGCCAACCTTCAGATTGTTACCCACTTTTGGTTTTTCAAGAAGGGAACAATGATGTGGCCACATAAGAGAGATTTCAGGGCCTTGCTGCAGCTGGTTAAGAGATCAGGAGCACAAATTGTATCATACTCCATCCCTCCAGCTGCAGGCGTTGATGAGTTAACAGGAGGAGTCAGGAGTTCCTGGCTCTGAGTGTTGCTTTGGGTTTTTCAATCACAGCTCAGTATACACAACACCAGACCTGCTGGCAGCAGATGGGACACACCTGTCTCAGATGAGGGAAAAGGATTCTGGAGCAAGAATTAGCAGGATTCATTGAAACAGCTTGAAACTAAATTGAAAGGGGGAACAGGGTATAACTGTGCCTGCTACAGGTAAGCCTGGAGGAGGTATGCTACTGTTAAGGGTTAACCCCTCCTGAGGGTGGTCTGAACCTGACCCCAGGTCCTCCTGACTCCATCTGGGAGTGGTCTTGAACCTGAGCCCAGGTGTGATGGTTAGCACACTCCACTTCCTGTTTAGACCTCTATAAAAGCAGAGGAACTTCCTGTTTCTCTGCCCTGCTTTGCCTGACAGCACCACCCTGTTCCAGCTGCTCCTACTTTGCTATGTGGCCAGCCAACCATGTGGTGGACCAACCACCTCCTGAATCTACCTCAAATCTATTGCCATCAATCCAGTTTTGTATATATGTATTTTGTGTTTCTTTCCTTTCCCTATACCTATTTTGTAACTCCCATTACCTTAAATACCTTTTATTGTTAAAGTTTTCCTTTTAATTTCCAAATTGGAGCAAGACTATTCTTTGGGTGTTTTAGCCCTTTTCACTGTACCTAATTCTTTTCTTTCTGAAAGGGGAAGAGGGGGAGGCATCCTGTATATATTATTGCTCTGTTAGGTTTTAGGTCTTTGGGAAGCTTAAACAAGGACAACTACTGTTGGTAGGATGGTGTGCTAGTGAGTGATATGATTTAATATAGAAATATGAATATTAATGTTCCTGTATGAATATTATTTATTAGTATCAAAATTCACTGGATCATGTGAATCTCATTCAGATTCTCAGTCAACAGCAAGCATTTACAGAAAGGGTATTTATAAACACAGAATTAAGCAGCCTAAAGCAGTGAGAAACTTGGAAGATAGGAAAGTGGAAACAGAAGAATGGTATATAGGTGCAACAGGCAGTACTACCTGTGGTCACAAGATGGACCAAACACGCTTGCTGAGTGAGCACAGAAAACTAGCAGTCTTAATAGTTTATGGAGACTTAGTAAGAACTAGCCCAAATATTACTCACCACATGCAGATTTCCTGGGGAAGTTTTCCTGTACAGAGATGCTTCCAATACCTGTGATTATAATCCTGAAGGTAAAATACAATATGATTCCAAGGCAGAGGGAAGGAGAGGAAAACTGCGTTGCTGTAAGGCTGGGCTGCTGCAGATTTCCTTTGTCTGCAGCAACTGAAACCCAGATGAGGGGTAATAATTCTTTGATCTAGTGATCATTACTTCCTTTTTTTTCTTCTCTCTTTTTTCCCCCCTCCTCCCTGTATACTATCCTAGCTTCAACTTACACATCTGTCATGGTAGGCCTAAGCAGGCCAAAATAGGCTTGTACATGTCCTGGCTTGCCCAGGCATGTTTTTCTGCTCTCCCTCATTCTGTTTTGGTGAGAAGCAGCTGCGGGAAATAGGACAAAGAACCTGGAGCCCTTGAGTCTACGGACTGTGGCCTGCCCAGACTTATTTTGGACCCTGTGGTAAACAAGGTGCACACAGTTGCCTTGTGCAAGGCCTGTGCTCTGCCCTAAAAAGGGTAAAGGAAGCCTATGGATTCACCTAATATGGTCAAACTTGGCTAACAGCCATTCAGATTGGCTATTCTGTGTCCAAAGGGCCATTAGTCTCAGGCGGTATCGGTATAAAGGGAGATGAGCAGGGAGCACAGTGTGTGCTCTACCATTACAAGGTGTGTCTGCTATTATATCTGTGCTCCGCTATTATATCTGCCACGGTATCTGTGGTCCTACTACTTTATTGCATCCTGAACTGTGTGGAACCCCAGCGACCAGGATCAGGCTCTACATGCCTCCACGTGATCAGCCTGCACAGCCAGCCTGACACTGTGTTGAGACTGCACATCACAAGACATCCTGCCTGCACCTGAAAGCCTTCCGCCCAGATGGAAGCCCTGGAGATAAGACAGATCATCCAGAGAGCCAGGAGCAGGTCAGAGATTGTCTGCCTCCTTTC